>JASSUY010022521.1:0-69040 GCA_032466535.1 Forpus xanthops
TCTTTAGATGGATAAGGAGCTGCTGAGGAAAATTTGAAGGAAAAAAGAGGCTGATAAAAGGTGGAAGCAAGGACAGGCAGCCTGGGAAGAATACAGGGATGTTGCGTGGGAAGCTAGGGACCAGGTTAGGAAAGCTAAGGCCCAGTTAGAATTAAACTTGGCTAAGGATATTAAGGATAACAAGAAGGGATTCTATAGGTACCAACTGGAATGGGTTGCCCAGGGAAGCTGTGAATGCTCCATCGCTGTCAGTGTTCAAGACCGGGTTGGACATAGCCTTGGGTGGCATGGTTTAGTGTGAGTTGTCCCTGCCCATGGCAGGGAGGTTGGAACTGGATGATCTTAAGGTCCTTTCCAACCCGAACTATTCTATGATTCTGTCTTGTAGGTACCCTGAAAACACCATTTATCAGTTCGTTCCTGCACTTCCATTTGCCTTCACTTAAAGATTTACAGTGCAAAACCAAGCAAGCGATTGCATTGATTACTATGGGGTTGTCCCAGCAGATTTTTATATTGCCTTTCCTTTTCTCCCAAGACAGACAGCACTTTACAAAGCAATGAGTGGGTGAGCAGCAAGTAGCTTCAAATGGGGTTGTTTTTCACCTTACTGAGTCAACCTCAATGCAGTAAACTCTTGGACTGGGGCTAAAATCTCCCTTAACAAGGGTGTATTCCCAAGAGTTGCTAACCAGCTGCTTTGCTTTTATAGTGCAAATATACTTCCACATCAATAATGAAAGCCAGAAGAGAAGGAAAAAAATATCACATTACATAGCTGGAAATCTCAGGGGAGACATTAAACAATGAGTTCACCATACTTCTGGAAGTATCTTCTGCAGTGAACACTTTTGCAAGCACAAGAATAACTCCCATTACTTTTTACTGGGTTTAAATAACTTAATATGGTGTCCGTTTATAAGCTCCAAACCGAACAGAATGACAGGTTTTTGTTTTCTCCATGTGATTTGAATTTGCATAAATAAAATTAGAATTAGATTTATATACCTCTTAGATCTGATTTTAAATTCAGAAATGCTAGCAAACTCACAGTTAAATTCCTTCGCTTCCTGCTTAATATGATTGTGCTTAGGAGTGCAGGAACAGAGGAGGTGCAGTTCTAAAGCACAGCGATAAAAGTTGAGGGCAGAGTGAATAGATTCAGATGTATGCTTCATGGCTTTTGTGAGTCTGTGAGCTATCCTGATAGAGCTGTAGGACAGCTGTGTTCATGTTCAATACCGTTAAGCTGATATGGGCAATGTCTGTACGGTTAGGAGAAAGGGCTGGTGTAGTTTCTGGATTATCTCATCTTCTGTGTTGCACTGATGTAACAATAGGCTTTCCTATTTAGCTACCGGAAGACATTCTCAATGACCTAGCTATCTTGCCCTGCTGTGTTTTATGAAGTAGAGTTAGTGAAGTAACATAAAGGATCAAGACAACAGGTTCTGCATTTTTGAAATGTAAACGTTTGAAAACATTCTTAGAGCCTCCCAGAGGAAGACTACAGGGGCTGTAACGATTCTACTCCACACAAGTTTGGCTACAATGTAGAGAGAGATCTTATTTTAAGAAGTCTGTGTCTTCAAACACCAGCTGGTCTGACTATCCAGCCATGAGTTGCTGGGATTGCTCTTTCATGATTCAGATGATGCCCCAGGCATAGGTGACCTGAGCGCTTTGAAGAACGCCTGAAATTGCCCATAAATGCTAGGGAGGACTTTGGACAAAGACTAAATCCTTTGGTTGTATCTAACCTTTATACATACAAGTACGATCTTGGGAACTTTCTCAACCTTCTAGTTGAATGGGGGGAAAAAAAAGAAAGCACAACCTGAAACCATAAGAACAAAAGTAATCTACTGAATTGGAGCTGAATATTACTACTGAAATGCATTCATGCATCAACATGTGCTTGATCACACTTGGTAGAAGACTTTCAAAGATTACCATGAGGCTATCGGGAGTGTTAGCTATGCTCTTTCCACCACCACCACCTCCCTTCTTTTTTTTTTTCCAAAAGTCAAGCAAAACCCATCTACAACACTAAAGGCTTCTTCAGGACATGCTTCAGGTACACATAAAATGTTATGCACTTTGAAATGAGACTAGATTTCAGGGTGGTTTTTGTATTCTTCAAAGTGATAACTTTGATATTTAAAGAAAAATAAACAAAAAGCTGAAGTTGCTGTGTACTGTACAATATCCAGTATGATTTCTTCTGGGTTTCTTAATCTCCTTATTTTATTGCATGAAGGTGCTATAATGGGACCATGGTTCCACCCATCAAGGATGATGGTTCAGCTGTATTGTCTTCTATATGCTTACTCACAAAATACTGTAAAGACTTAAACAACATTCTTGCAGTCCCTGGACAGTGTTGTAGAAGACTGCTTTTATTGAGCACATGAGTTTTTCAGATTGCCATGGTTTAACAACCAGCCCTTGCTCACACAGCACCATCTCCCCCCGCCAAGGAATTGGGGAGGAGAATCAGAGAAAACAGGTAAAACCTGTGGGTTATGGTAGGAACAGTTTAATAATGGAAATAAAATACTATAATTATAACGAAAAGGGAGACAACAAAAAGAGAAATAAAATCCAAGAAAAACAAGTGATGCACAATACATAAGTCAGCTCACCACCTGCTGACTGCTGCCCAGCCCATATGGAGTATCCCTTTGGCTAGTTTGGGTCTGGTGTGCTGGCTCTGCTCCCTCCCAGCAACTTATGTCCCTCCTCACTAGCAGAGCATGAGAAACTGAAAAGTTTCAGCTGAAAATTTAAATCTAGAGGAATCTGCTGCTATGGGGATTTCAATTAGGAGTTTTCTGCCATAATGTGACCACTGCTTTTAATGACTATTTTGTCTGGTTTAATCTTTTGTGCCTGCACACTTGTGTATATCCAGGAATTTTCCAGATTCACTGAGGGCTGTGGTTGAGACATCAGGCTTAGATTCCTTAACTCTGTAGAAATAAATGGACCAGACTGTGTCAGTTCAGGGTGATGAAGTAAGAGGATTAAGATGAGTGAGCTAGTGTGCCAGGTGTTTTTTACAAGTACTGCTATTTTGGCATAAAATTAAGGTTGTCCCAAAATCTTTTCCTCCTATTATTTGGTGCAGAGGATCTTCACCAACAGGTTCTTATCTTTAGCAGCTAAAATAATGTATTTGTCACCGCTGTTCTCCTTGGTTGCATCCTTGTGTACATCAACTCATCCCTTCTCCTGACTGTCTATAATTTGACTGGCATCTAATCAGTGCTTCACTGCTTTTCAGCAATGCTTCTTTTCACTTCTGTGATTCTTCCCTATGAGCTCTTCTTTTTTATTTCAAGATGATCAAAACCAATTATATTATATCTCCAAATCTGTTCAAGATAGGACGAGGGTCCAGATTAACACCAGAGAGCTTTCTTTTCCACAAGTCTCTTATCATGATTCTACTACAGAAATTAATTTTGTAGAAATCCAGGCTGTGGACACAGGCAATACGTTTTACCATTCTCATAGTTGTAGCTCAAGGTTATTATTACTGTTCTGTGCTCAGAAGAGAGGAATGCATACTAATTACAGAAATGTTATCTTAATTTCCATAGCAATTTAATGTTATTTTAAAAGGGTAATCTGAAATATTTTCCTAATGATTCCTTGCTCCATTTTTAGGAAAGCTGTAGGAAACTATATTTAAGTGTGTACTTTTTACTGGATTTAAAAATCTCACTTTTCAGTAGTAAACAGACTATGGAATGCATATGCCTTGAAAAAAACACCCACAACAAAGGAATTCACACCAGTGGTAAACCTACACAGCAGCAGAATATTGTGGTAGCTTTGACTTCAGTGGCTGAAATAAAGGAGAAATAATAGAGTGAAAATACAACAATCTTTAAAGGTTGTTTTAAAGAAAGTAGCAAAGTTTCATGGTTATTTACATAGGAACCACTGTTTTTTCTTAACTACTCTGTCATGCATTTATGCAGTAATTTGGAATGCTTATACTATAACCAGATGCCAGCATTATTCTTCAGAGAGTACTCAGAACATAGTGAGTGCAAGACAGATGGATGAAGAAAAATCAATAGTTCAGAGAACGGCATCAGATGCATGCATTTCATGTAGGTCAAGTTTGATGAAACCTAAGTTACATGAATCAACACTTCTGGTGTAATTAATTCACTGTAATGGAGAAGAAAACCCACTCTGCTTATATGGGATGAATGTATACATACTTTTAAAGTAATTGATAATGTGATCTAATTCTTTAGTTGATTTATCTGAACATGTGATTCTGCTAATACAGGGTTTGGGGACACCAAAAGATTAGAGGTTTTTTCTTTTAATACTAAGTTTAGCAAGATATGAAAAACTTAATGAAATTTAAATTCAATGGCAGTTACAGTAAAATAAAGCTACAGGTTTTTGCCTTTTTAATTCATATATGGTAAAAAACCTCTGTAAATCTTCACATTAATATTTAAACCTGATCTCACTCCTGACTTTGTATGCGTATCATCAGTTTTTAAGTGTTCCAAGATGACTATAATGTGACCTTCCTTTGGGAGCAGCTCCACAGTGCTCTCATAGGTACAAAATGAAAAAGTACAAACTACAAGGTGAGATTACGTGCTATATAAAGCACTTAGTAATAAGAGCAGGAATCCCTTTTCCTTACCAGTAAGATAAAGTAAGACTTAGCCCAGTCTGGATTGCTACAAAGGAATAGAACTTAATTCTGATCTAGCAGGTTAGTTGAAATGATTCAGCTCTATAGATTCTGGTGGTGCTACTTCCAATTGTTTGCAGCGGTAAGGTGAAAAAAGATGGAAATTCACACAATTTTTTTTCTCAGAACTATAGTGGATTCCAAGTCAGACACTATGTAAGATTAGAATAAGGGCTGCTTTGTTTTGCTGAGAATGTATATCAGAGCTTTTCGTGGCAGTCTTATAAAGGAGCTTTTCAAGTTCCCTCACAAGGATAAAAGTTAATCAGACAAGGGAGAACCTTGAATATTGAGTTGTTACTTAAGTTCATTCCCTCAAAACTGAATGAAATTATGAAGTTTATAACCTTAAAAACCTAACAGCCTAAATATTAATAACTACACCTAAACAAATTGAAGGAAGATGGTGCATACATTATCTCTTATGGACACAACTCTGGTGTATTTTTCTTCTGTGCTTGGAAAGCAATAGTGATGTATTTCTCTGTTAGGCAAAATTTAATACTTTAGAAGAGTCACAAGGAAGAATGCAAAATACCTTCAAGATTGTAATGCTTGGGTAATAGAAAATCATAAAATACAATGCCTGCATATACCAGGGATTCTTAAAATAATTGCCTAAAGTTCTGTGAACTATCGGTGTTCTTTATAATGAATCTTGAGCTGCCATTAAAAGTTCCAGAAGAGCAGGAAGAAAATCCAATGTTGTGTAAGTATTTTAAGGTTAAACATGATGCCACAAGGAATCCCAGGCACGTTAATTGAAGATCAGTTCTTATGCTCTGAAAGGCTGAAACAAAATTAACAGGCAGGGCTGATTGATACTGGTTTTATGGAAAACAGATCCTGGGCAAGCACAGTGGTGCTTTTGATGAAATTGCGAGGTTGACAGATAATCTCCCATTGTTTGATTTAATGTACTTTGACTGTGGCACTGTCATTTGGCCATAACGTCTTGCATGATTATGGTTATTTTAAAAAGTGTGTTATCAGATGTTCACCTTTTAGATTATGATGGAGAAGTGAAACTTAAGGAAATCATTATCTGCTTGAAGGGTGTGTAGAAGAGCTGCCTGTATGGGGAAGCTTTGTCATATGTATTTTTTTGGCATGATGTTATCCAGGATCCTTCCTGCAGAAAGCTATTCTGATAGATCTTTTATCTGTTGGACAAAAGATGCTTGAGGGGGGGGAAACCCACAGCTGAAAAGTGATGCTGAAGTATTTCAGGTTACTAGAAGAATAGAGATTGTCAACAGTGAATTCGCATCTCTATGGTGGCACTTGGAAAAAGCTCAGTTGAGGCAACTGTAAGTCTGAAATTAAGAAATTGAAGAAGGATAACCCCCTTTGTGGATGCCATCATTCCTGAGTAATGTGATCTCCAGCATGCTGGAGTTCAGAATTTAAGGGATTTTAATATCTTAATGAAATAATCTACATTGAGTTTAACCTGTTTAAGCTATTGCTGCTTGGCATTCCAGTTGGTAGCTGGTCTTTGAATGCTTCACCTAGAAACTTCCCCGTCCGAGGAAGACATTGCTGCTTATTTAGAAAATTAATGCTTCCAATGTAAGTAATATTTGTGTTAATATTTTAACAAAAAAAAAGTTTGTGTACTTTTTGCTTTAAAACCCAATATTATTTAAAAGCCAGTTTTCAATATAAACCACGTTGCTTTTTCGGGCCTTAGAGAACTTGCTGTCCCGTAAGCTGGGGTAAAATTCTGACCATAGTAATGGGAGCTTAGCATTTAGTTTCAAGGAGAAGAGAGGAAAGGCAGTTGCTATTGCACAGTACTTGACCTCAGTTTTGCCTGAATCCAGTGATCTTTGTTGATCACAGTAGCACTGAAGAAATTAATGTGCAACAAAGAAAGAAAACAAAAAGTTCCAAGTTCTGAGAGAATTGCCAAAAAAAAAAAGAGCCCCCAAGACGGTTGCTTTGGGGAGAAGAACAAAGCCAGCAGGGAAGGACATTTAGAATTGCATCTTAGAAACCCCCCAAAATTTACATCAAATTAATCTGTAGAATGGATTGGTTGAGTTTGAAGTCTCCATATTTCTCTTATTTGACAAAAGAAACTCTGCTTTATGGAATTCTCTGAACAAACATCTTGTGTCTTCTTTCTCAGCTCTTGACTTCAGGCTTTTAAAAGGAGATTGATACAATGCCTCAAGTGTCTTACACACATAGATTAACAAAAAATAAGTTGGTCTTGGATGCCTGCAGATCTCAAACCCCTGTGTTCAGAGAGTTCCCTCATTCGTCCATAAGTTTTTAGAAAACGAATTGCTTTGGATACCTGGATGGAGTTGGAATCATGCTATGGGTGTTTGAAGTCTCATGGAGTTGCAATAGGTCAAGAAAAGCTTTCAGAGGTGTGGCTTTCTACTTCCACTGTATGCATCTGTTGCAAAGAGTATTGGAACTAATTCTGCCTTTTGTCAAAATGATACAAAATTGAAATAGGGCCTTAATACTGCAAGGAGTAGGTCCATATCCCAAACTTCAGGCAAGGCACAAATCCTATGTAGTACAGCAGTAATATATACATGCTTAACTTCCAGCAGATGAGTGTATCTGCAGGATTTAAGCAGACTCTGCTAGTTTCAGTGAATGTCACATAGAGCAGGACTTGATGCTGTGGTTGGAAGCACTGTATTGGTTGATGTCAAACAAGTCGCAAGGGCTTACTGTCATTTACTGTCTGCTATTCCAGCAAACTTCATTAAAAGGGTTCTTAAAACTTGCTGTATCATAGGTGATTATAAAAACTCTGAAAAAAAGAGCAATATGTCTCAAATTGCTGCTTTAAAATACTACAGATGTAGAGTTTTTCAACGATAAAGCTTTTAAAATTAGTCTTAGTTAAGATTTATTTTAAAGTAGTATACACAAATGTGTTCTTAGAAGAACATCAAAAGGGTAGAAAAGAGCCCTTGCTTTAGTGGTACTCCTTTGCTGACTAGTTACACTTTGCATTGGCTCCTTGGTAAACATTTAAGTGGAGAGTCACTGTAAAAAAGATAAATGAAAGAGAAACTTTCCTTCGAGCACATTGCAGTATATTGTCTCATGACACAGCTAAGTATAGCTAATTTATGTGGAGTGAAAGGGTTATTAAGATGAAGATTAATGCACAAATAACTGTTATTCCTGGAAGCTTATCGTGATGCATAAATTCACAAAATCTGTTGCATGAGAGGGTTTACAACTGTGCTTTCTGTAGCTCTGATCTTTCTATCAGTGCAATAATACTCAAGGTACCCTTCCAGAGGCTGTTACAGAACAAGGGAGGAGACCTAATGTTTGTTTTATCATCACAAATGTGTGTGTACTGGAAGAAGAATAGTTGTATCTAGGGTTCAAGATTATTTAAGATTACAAAAGGAGTTATGTCCTGGCTTCAGCAGTAGCAGTCATTTTTTCTCCTTAGTAGTTGGTGCAATGCTGTGGTTTTGACTTTCAGCCTGGGAACAGCACTGATAATACCTATGTTTTCAGTTGCTGCTCGGTAATGTTTACTATGACCAAGGACTTTCTGAGTCTCATGGTCTGTCAGGGAGGAGGGGAAGCCGGGAGGAAGCTGAGACAGGATGCCTGACCCAAACTGACCAAAGAGCTATTCCATACCACAGCATGTCATGCCCACTATATAAACTGGGGGCAGTTACCTGGAAGGGTTAGATCACTGCTTGGTCGGGCTGGGTATCGATCAGCGGGTGGTGAGTGGTTGTATTCTCTTCCCTTGTTATTTCCCTTATTGTTATTATTATTAGTGGTAGCAGCATTGGTTTGTGTTATACCTTAGTTATTGGACTGTTCTTATCTGAACCCGTGGGAGTTACATCCTTTCAATTCTCTTCCCCGTTCTTCGGGGGCGGGTGGGGGGGGGTGGGAAGGGGAGGAGTGAGTGAATAACCTGGTTTCTGAGCGACAGGCTGAGCTTAAACCACAAATTAGTACTATGATTCCGTGCTGATAGGAGCAGCATAGAGAACCCACTAAGCAACAGTGGGAATTGCTTTTTCTCATGCTGTGTTTTATAAATGGCTAGATCCTTGTGGACTGCTTTTATTTTGCCTTTCTTTGGAGAACTGGGTATTAAGTAGAAACAATATTGTGATTTTTTTTTAATAGATCTGGGATCTTGTCCTGAATAACCACCCTATAACTTTCTACATGGAACTTGTGTATCATATGTCTAGTGTAATAATTTACAGTAATGCATCAGAATGTCCCTCTGGTAAGGTTAGGGGTAATAAACTGTTAGTATTTCCAAGGTCAAACATAGTTCTTTCTGTGAAAATAAAAGATAGCGCTGCATTACCTTGTCAAGTTAATACAGTGTGATAGACCATCTCAGGCAGCACATCCTGAAAGACTATAAATGTCTAACAGATTTAGGAAAACTCTACCTCAGGGAACATATTAAGAAGAATTCATCAATGGATCAAAACTGTCTTGGAGCTTTACTTACTGGGGGCGAGCAGAGTTTTAAATTATTACCTTTAAGAAAAGCCTTAAGACTTGTATTTTGTAGATTAGCTTTACAAGAATGGCTGAGTAATTTCTATTGGAGAGCTTTGAGGTGTTTGTGGGTTGTGTTGGGTTATTTTTTAACACTGGCATGAGCAATTTCAATAATTGAGATTCTAAGTTTTGAGGTTTTTTTCCCAAACAATTTTCAAATTGCTTAATGTGCTGTTTATAGCCTGTCATTCTTTGCAGATGAAATCAGACATGTTTGTGAATTGTCTTAGCAGTGTGCCTCTAATGACAGAGAACATTAATTATAACATATGGGTTTTGCATTAATTAGACAACAATGATAACAAACTGTAATGCTTGTGCACATGTTTACACACATGTAGAACAGCAGCAAGTTTTCATCCATAGATGCGTTTCAATGTGCTTAAACATTTGTAGTCAATACTGTTTTAAGAGTAATAGCAGTTAATAAGAATTCTGCAACTAGTCCCTGTGAAATCAGTCATTTTGTGTTTCTAATGGGACCACAGTAGAAGAAACTGGCCTCGATTTTTCATGTATGATTGAATTAAATGATTGAATTAAAATAGGGATTTTAACTGTTCTGAAAACTTCTTCAGAGCAGCTGGCCCAGGATTTTGCCCTGTGAACCTTGCTCTCCATTTTATTCAGTTCCCTAAATTCAGTGGAGTCTCACCAACGTGACAACGGTGTGATGAAAAAGCAGTTCATGCAGTTACTTTTGAAGAAGTCATTCAGCTGAAAGAGGAGATATAAATATGCACAAACATGAAGTAACTAAAGAGTGTAACTGCAGATATTTGTAGGATTGATTTTCTTCTGTGTATTGTATTAATGACCAAAGCATTTATCATAGTTATGGGTTCTACTGGTTTCTGACAGTTAAAACTTGAGAAGAGCACTGCAATGACTATGACTATTTTTTGAATATAGACTTTAGTTCAGATTTTGCTTAATAAGAACCCATTAATGGCTTTCCATGAGGTACAATTTGTTATTCATTAGATGCAATCTTCCTTCAATACAAATGTCCCAGTTAAAGCCTCACTATGTATTTATTGACACTCAACTATATTATCCCTGTTATGTTTATGCTGTTTAGAATCACGATGGACTATAACACACAGCTTGAACAGGAAAGCTTTATACCAAGGAGCAGATAAATAGGATTAAAGTGAATAATTCTGCAGTTCTGGAGTAATTGCTGTTTACAGAGCACAAACTGTGGTTTACTGATGACATCATTAGAAGCTTGCTTTAATTAAATCTCTATAGTGGCTGTGTTTTACTATGACTGCCTCTTACTGTAATGTGATTTATGCAGGGCACCAATTTGTAAACTGGATATTGCTGCAGAATAAGACTTGCTTATATTTTTGGTGACCTATGTGTCACACAGCAATTAAGAACAAGCTTAAAGTTAAGTGTGTGTTCAGCATTTTCATTGAACTGTTGCTTCTTACACTCCCCTTCATTCAAATTCATGCTTCAAATAGACATACTGAAGATCTAAGTCTTACTTATGTGAAGCAATGGCTTAATTGCTATACTGTCATTTTAACATAGACTATTTGAATCTCTGAACAAGAAAAAAACAAATGCAGGTTATTTAGCAAGCTGTGTTCAAGCCTAGAATTAAAATGTTTTGACAGTATCACACAGAAGAGGAAATAAGGTTTTATATTAGTCTTTATTATCAAGTATAAGCTGAGGTTTGTAGCACGTGGAAGGGGATGGATGTGACGTCTGTATCAGGAAACTATTGACTTTTAGTATTGAGAGGAGTGACCAACCAAAATGAATTTGGAGAAAAATGACATTTTTCTACTGATACCTGCAATTGTTGGTGCTCTAATTTTGTGGTTCCCATAACAACATCCAAATGACTGAAAGCTCTGTAGTATTCCTGCCCGTTGAACCAACAGGACATGGCAGGCTAGTGCTCCGATTTCCTTCTTTCTCTGAGAATGGCAAGGGCTTTGGGAAGCTTACTTCACTTTGCTCTAGAAAACAAACTTTACTGCTCTTTGCTGTATTTTCCTACCTATAGAAATGACAAACCCAAAATACCTGGTGTTGGGAAACTCTTGCATACTGTTTACAATTCATGTCTTTGTTCTCCTTCCTGTGCCCAGAGAAATATAATGCAGCTATGTTTGTTGCTTAAAAATTATAGCAACCACAAAGTACTCTTATTGTAAATATCATTTTATTTCCAAGTAAGTTTCATCACCTTAGGCAGAACAACAGCAGAATCCAGCGTATTAAGAGGTTGAGGGACTATTTCTTTAAGATAATTTTAATCCTTTGGGATGCAAAGGAATGAAGAGCTTGCAAATGCTTCATCTTAAAAAAAATAAGGAGATCATATTTGTGGCCTGCAACTTATGCTTTGCTAACTTAGGTATTAATTTCCCCAAACCCCTGTTTATTCTCCAAGTAATAAAGCAGGCAAGTGCATGAAGCAAACCTGAAGCTGTATTCCAAGGTTTCTTTGAACAAAGTCGTTAGGTCCACCAAATTGACAGGACTCATACTCTATCTAGTATCATTTGACAGCACAACTATTTTGTTCTGCCTTGAATTTGTTAAGACATAGGAAAGGGATTTAAAGGCTGGGGAACATTGTTTTATTTATCCTGCTGGTGATGAAACTGACCCTCTAAATATCTGATAGCAACCTGCTATTTTAGAGATAAAAATGCCTGAACTGCCTGTAAAGTAGTGAATAGCCTACTTTGCAGGTAGCCATCATCTTTAATGTATTTATTGAAGTTGTTTTCATAGAATATCTATGTTAAACCTGACAGCTTGATTGCACTGAGGTCTTGCCCCAGGGCAGCTGTTTGGATGCATTGCGGACAGAGAATATAAACACAGAATAATTTTGCTGGAATCAAAAGTGTGTCTATCATGCTGTCCATATTTACTGTCTCAAGTGCACAATTCAACAGTTTTGCAAAATTGAATAGTATATGCTCCAATTCTCTCTTTGAATGTTGTGATGTTGGGAGACTGTTGTATTTCTGTGCAGAAGAAATGAATCTTCATCCCAGAGCAAAGCCTTGCCTAAAGCATTGTAAATTTTCCCTACCCATATGCTTTATATATATTTCTATATACAAATTGCTGTTTGGCAAAACTTCTTCACAACCAGCTTATAGCTCTCCCTTGCAAACTGTTATGTTAATCAAGCAGTTTTTGGTACCCCCATACAAAACACTAAGCCAACAAGGGAATAAATTTGGGAATATGTATTACCATCTTTAAAATACACACAAAGGTACATATGTATGCAAGGTGTAAGTGTTATTTCAAGCCCAAGAATTACAAACCTAGAAAATTACATTAGTTATTTGGACTTAAGTTGATCCATGAGGCACAGAAGCAGAGTTAAAGGGCTGAATGTCAGCAGTGCCAGTCAGTGATACTTAAGAATTCCAATAATCACAATGAAAATCTGTTTGTAGCACTTGTTTGGATAAATCTGAGTTGCAACAATACTAGTTTTCTCTTTTCTTTTTAGAATATGCTTTCTTCCCCTTAAGGGCATGCCTGCATGAAATTGTACAAGGAACAGAGACACCCAGAGTAGCAGGAAGCGCTGGGAAAGCTCTGAAACCAGAGCTGCACGGTCTCTCACAGTGTTTCATTGTGCCATGTGGTTGTTTTAGCTGTCTCCTGCAGCATTCCATCACCGCCACAGCTACACAGTCGAGACTGTTTTGATGCCTTAATAGAGGTCCAGGTCTTAACACGTTTGGATTTCCTTTGGGTCTGATCTGTAGTGTTACTAATGCTGAGATTTATAACACTGGGCATGTTTGAAATTCCTCTCCAAAGGCTTGGAGCTTAACTTGCAGTTTAGCAACAGACGAGCAGTCTAAGTTACATTTTAATGTGGAACTCAAATTTTAATTGGTTTCAACCAGTTTCATCTCAGAAAATTTTGCACATCTTAGCATTCACCTATTTTTAGATGCAGCAAGCACCGAGAATCCTTTTTACAAGTGCAAAATACAACTCCACCTTAACTATGGAACTGTGACCTGCTTTATAATTAATAGTTATCCATATGTTTACTTCATGCTTTACAAAATACAGACTTCAGCTACGTGCCTGCTGTCTTTTTTTTCCCCATGGGCCTTATGCTCTGTTCAGTGCCGTGGTCGTTCTTGCTCAGAATATGTCTGGATGGCACAGTAACTGGGTATATAGGAATTCCCATGCAAGCACTGCATAAGCATTTATGCTTGATCATAGCAGCAGACAGTTTGCAGCCAGGAGCTGTAACTGCATTGGGAAGTGCAATTAGGTTTGACTGTAGTGTTTAATACGTTAGTTGGACTAGATGAACCTCCAGTTGAAGTGTGGATTGAATCTTGCAGGCATGGGCAGCTGAACTCTTGAGTCTCCAATGAGCTATACAAGCTCACTGTTCAAAGGTTTACAGCAACTAAATCTGGGCAGATTTTTCAGAAGAGTGGCAAAAACCAAATCCCTGAGGTGAATCCGTCACTATTTCAGTTCCATGTTCTAGTTGATGAGGCCTAATGCTGTTCATTCCACTGTTGAGTTTCCTCTTATATTTTTATAGCAATGGTACTACATATAAATTGCTTGGTAATCCTTTATTTTTAATTGCTAGATCCTTTAGTTTACTAAGGAAAAGAAATGAAACTCCCAGCCTAGAGAGAGCAACAAAAGAAAATCTGCAAATGCAGATCTCTTCGGAAGTCTTTCTAACTACAGCCTATTTGAGAAGTTCAGTGAAAAGAATAGGTAAAGGAGGAGGGAGAGTGTACCTGTCTCTTTTATCTGACATTGGCATAACTTGTTTTATGAAAATGACTTCTGTTGGAGGTTAATTTATTTTGGCTGACAGTCACATACATTAGTAGACATATCTAATGCTGCAGTCAGTCTGAACTTTATTTAGAATAGTTTATTTATATCTTTGGGTGATTTCATTACAAAGGGATAGAAGACATTTAGGATCATCAAACATGAACTTTTTTCCCCAATTTAAAAAAAACATAAACCAGAAGTCCCTGAATTTTGACTGCTTGAAGATTTTGCCTTTCTAATGTAAAATTACTTCATTTCTTTCACCAGAGATGCTAAAGCAGTTCCTTCAAATCGCACTGTTGAGTTCTTTGTATGGTAAGCAAACACCAGGCATCTCTTCTCCACCCCTTCATTGTGTGGCTATAGGATGAGGAGATATATGGCATAAACTCAGAATATAAAGTAGAGTTTTTATTCAACTCAGATTATCTACTTGTTTTTCTGGCCATCATTTGGTGTTGACAATCATCTTGTAAATAATTTACTGACACAAAAATGGCCAAGCACAATAATATATTATGTATATTTTAAGTGACTCAGATGTAGAATGGAATGACTCTGTACTTTAGAAAGTAGAACAAACCTGACAATATTTAGTGGGTTTATATACTCCAGTCTGAAAAATCCAGCTATAGAAAATAATCTACATTCCCATTTCAGCTGTGTTTTTTGAAGGTGTATATTATGATAATAATCCCCAAGAGGTAGTTGTTTCTTATATTTTTTTCTATGCACAAGGATGAAATCTAATATAATTTTTAAGGCTTAGTTTTAACTGAGTTTATCCCTGTCTTCTAACCAACTACAGCTAATTGAGGAAACAAAACCAATGGATTCAATAGTTCTGTAATTAAGGCAATGTTTGACTTCCTGAGTTTGTGTGAAAAGCAGGTTGAGGGCATTTATGGAGAGAGAACATGCTCGTAGACATACCTCTTATAAACTTACAGATATGGACAAGTTGCCCGTTTTGACCACATTGTCCAGTTTTCTCATCACTGAAAACCTCCTGATAGTCTCATGTCCTTCCTGCAACAGGAAATCCTATGTTATCTCATTGGACTTGGATATTCTATAGAATAAAATGCAGTGATTCTTCCTACCTTGATATAAGAATGACATATGCTATATCATTCATAACACACTTCTATGTTATGACACACTTCTGTGGCTGGGGTCCAGCTGCTGGGTGGAATTGATTAATTTTAGTGCCATCAACCTGTTAAAGTGTCAGTGGTGCAAAGTCAAATCATCTTTTGTATGCAAGCTGGGTGGAATGATGTTTCCATTGTTCATTCTGCATCCTTCAGAAAGGCATTTTGGGCAAAAAGATTGACTCAGAAAAGAAGCAGCAGCAGAAAGAACATTATTTAAAAGTGTTCTAATCATCAGAGACTTAAAGAATCTTTTCCATGTATGTAAAGAGAGTAATGGAGGGATATTAGTGCTAACACACAGGGATCACAAGTTCACAATAGCTCCCTAAATTAAGGGAAACGTAAACCTAGGCCATTCTAGTTAGAACCTCAGAAATTATACTGAGACCAACTCAACCTTTATTATCTTGGAGAGACATTGAAAGAGAAACGCTTGCTCAGTTATCTTGAAGCTGTATTATTAAGGATATATTGAAGCATGTTGTATTCCCCAGCACTTCAGCCTGTGACCTCTGTTCATACAAACCACAGAAGAATCCATCAGGAAGCTGGCTGACAGCCAGTCTACATGGAAACAGCTGGCATTAGATTAGAATGCAAGCAGTGGGGTTTGACTTGTTTCTGCGTTGCCTGGAAAGGAATAAAAATAGTACTTCATAGAAACCCAGAAATACAGCTGTGAAGCAAAGAGATGAGTGATGTCAGAGTTCAAGGAGCATCTGGATGACGCTGTTAGGTTTAATTTTAGGTAGTCCTGCAAGGAGCAGGGAGTTGGACTCAATGAGTTTTATAGGTTCCTTTCAACTTGAGATATTCTGTGATTGCTTAAGACATAAAGCCGTAAGGCTTTATGTTAATGAACCTGTAAAACATGGCAAGTTGTGTCAGTGATATATGCTAGAAGTTGGAATTCTGCTTTATGATTCTGCTTCAAAAAAAGATTACTTTCAATAAAGAAAGGTTTTTTGTCCTTTGTTTCTATCAGCTATGCATAAGCGTATGTATAATTGAGAAATTCCTGAAGAACACAAGAGTTGCAGCAGAAATAATATTTGCAGGTAGTAATAACTAAACTCTTCAGAATCATTGTCTTTTGGGTTTGTAGTCATTCATGGCTGTATGGAGATTTATACACTGAGAGATATTCAGTAGAATCTTGTTAGCAGCATTTTACAATCCTTTTTGCACCCATGAAGCAGGCAGTGAGAGTGAAGTCTAATCTATTTAGAATCAGTTTTGTCTTAATTTAGGTACAAATCTGCTCTACTTGTGCGGGATAGCTGAGATATTTAAATGCAGAATGTGTATCCTGACTATGTTCAGTTTTAGGACCTAATATGAAACCCTTGAAGAGAGGTCCCTGCAGAAAACGAAGCAGATATATATATTTCCAATTACAATTCAGCAGGTCAAATGATGGATCAGCTCTTCAGTCCCCTCAGAGACAGCCGAGATGAACGGAGGAGCTGTGTGAAGTTTGACTAATGCCTTTCCCTTCAAGAGATCCTTGGTCTAGGATGAGGCTGTGGTTCCCATCGCTCTTACCATGGTGCTAATCACATGGAGTTAGCCTGACTTGCAATTGAGAAACTGAAGATTAACTAAAAGAGTCATTATATCCATTCATTGTGTATTCTTTTTGGTTACTAATCTGCAGTGAGAATTGGTTCATATTCAGGGTACCTTTCTTTGATGCTCTGGGGATCGCAGTTCTCAGTGTAGTCCCTATTCCTATAGACTTTGCAGATTCTAAGTGTCCAAGGTCACTGACAAAGCGAGGGTGAGAGACAGACAATGCTAATTCTGCTGCCATTGAAGTGTTACGTTGGAACTGACCTGGAAAAAAAAATCCCTGAAGAGCAGTGGGTGTCAGTGCAAACTTTTACATAAAGCAAGCTGTGAAGTTACCGAGCTCTGCCAAGTGCCATCTTTTTCACCTCCTCTAACTGTTGAAAGACTAGGAAGAATCCATAAATCTTCTCACTAGAGGTTCCTTAGTAGATTACTTTGCCAGTAGTGAATCAAACCTAATGCTTATTAAAAAAAAAAACCCACAAAATGTATAGAAACAGAGTTTTTAGACATTCTGAAAGAGTGCCGTGCTCTTTCGGAAAGACTTCTTGAAGTCCCTGCTCTCCATAGTAGTCCTATGGTGTAAGCTGGCGATACTATGATGTATTTGCAAGGAGGCTGATGTTAAACATGTAATACAGCACATAACACTTGTGAACTTTGACTGTGTGAGGACTTTTTGTGGAAAAAAGAATTCACGTCAGTGAAACTTAATTACTTTTTCTTCTTGCCCCCGACCCACCTCTTTTCACTGTTTTAATTCCTTTCTTTCTTGACCTAATTATTTTCCATTGGTTTCCTTTAGGCTTTCCCTGAACTTGTGGGCATATGGTTTTCCAACCGTAGTTTTATGCTGGATATGAAAATGAAATGTGTCACATGAAAACACTGCTTCATGGGAAAGGTGCTGGTTTTACATTACAAGGCTTGCTAGAATTCAGACACCCTTTTCTCCTGGTATCAAATACAAGCTCTTGCAAGAGATGGAAAAGAAAGGTGACCTTTGATGTAAGATGTGTTTTTGTGTAGGTTCTGTAAGTCTTAGCCTTTAAATATAAGATAGTTCTACCTGCCTTCCTCTCCTGCAAGAAACATGTCTTAACCTGGTGAACTGCATCAACAGCTGTAACCAGAAAGAATACATTCTCTTTGGGTTAACATTTACGTGGATACTGCCTCGGAGTCCTTGTACATGTAGAATAATACAAGTTTTATGTCTGAATACATTCTACATTTCAAAAGAAGGTGCAATGCTGGCAACATAAAAGCTGGAGCAATTCATAACTGGCAGCAGGATTTCATGATTAAATTTCAGGCTTACTATTAGCCATGAAACTGTGTATTGTTTTTGGCCATGTGCGTTAAGAGAATATCAGTAGGTAGCCTCCAGCGGCTATGAATTATAATTTACTTTGCAGGTGGAAAAAGTTTATCATTTGAGAAGCTCCATGTTTGAAATCATGTTTGTGCCATTGTGTGTAACGGAGGGCAGGGGGGAGAAAGACATCAAGGGATTTTTGAGTTTTATGGAAAAATCCGTATATGATCATAAGGTAGGATGCTTCTCTGGTGTTCGTACAGTGCACTGTTATCTGCGTAATCCTGGAGCTGTCATAGCACTGTGCACTTCTGCAGAATAGTCCTTCGTCTGTAGTAAGGCAGTTTCATGCTTGAAAAGATGCAAAAAGGCTCCCTATGAATTTTTCACTCATGATTATTAAAATATACATGTAGCTTAAAAAATATTCAGCGCAATAAAGGACGTTGAATGAATGCGCTGTAAAAAGTTTTGTGTGGCAATATGATTATTACATTTTAGGTAACAGCTGGGTGAAAGTGAAGTGTGTGTCGCACACAACTGTCATGTATAATAATAGAAGAGAAATTCAATTATTAACACTATTGAAGCTATTGGCATTAATTTGAAACAAAAATACTTATTGCACTACTGCTTTATTCCATCTGATTTGGGCTTTCACAGTGGAAACTGCAAAATCTCTTCTGCATTTTTAAGAAGCTATGAATTGCCATGACAGATCAAACTGGTTGTTCATGTAAGGCTGTGTCCTGTCTGACTTTTGCAAGTATAAAGCGTATTGGTGATGGGTAGATGAAAAACCCCACTCAGTGTTTATGTTAATAAACACAAAATTAGCTTAAGTGCCGAAGCTTGGGGGTTTTATCTCTGATAATTAGCTTTATACTACCTGATATAATTAGGAGTGTTTCTGCGTAAATGTCTAACCCTTCATTTGAATTCTATTTAAATGGTGGCCTTAGATTTGTAGCAATGAGTTCATGTAGTAAATGATTTGTTGTAGCAATAATTTCCACATGTTGGCATGAGAAGTTACTGATGAGTCTAATGAGAGGTTCACATTTTATAGGGGAAGTGCTTTTTTAAAAATTAAAGGATTTTGTGCATTTAATGTGCATGCTTTTCCAGATACAGTGCATACACAAACGTATGTATAAGACAGTAAGATAAGTATTTAACTCATATGAGCAGTTTGCTTCATCATGGGGAGGAATCATGAAGCAGTCTCTGGTAAGATAAGCAGCTTCTACTAAGCTGTAGTGAGCTATTCCGCAAGTGAAATTCTATGAAATTATTAAAACATGCTGATGTGTATGCTTTGCAGAATTCACAGTTCAAAAATAAGGCAGAAGATTCAGTGATACACTGAAGGGGCGAGGGTTGAAGTGTCACTTCTAGCAGTCGATTATTCATGAGGATCAATTAGGCAATGTTTGTACTGTTCTTTGGAAATGCAAATCTTCATGCAAGTACTAAGTCACAGTATAAAGCCATAAATTTTAGGTTTCTGAGAGCTATAAATCAGTCCCTACCTCTAGTCTTCTTTCCTTTGGATGATGTACTTTCCCATTACGTACCACAATCTTCAGTCTGTTGTCAAGAATAAATAGCAAGTGTTTGCTTTAACCTCCACCGGACAACACTGTCAAGGAACAATAATACTTAAATAACTTCTTGCTATATTTAATAACCCCAGCCTCCATTTTCTGTATGCTGCTGAGCTGCTTTTCTTCCTCAGACGCTTACATGTGAGTTGGCAGTGAGTAGTCTAGTCCAGGTAGCAGTATTTGTTGTAGGAATTGTGACATTGTGGTATGTGCTGTAAGACGGTGGTGTGCTTTTAATGCCGTATACTTCGACATGACATACAATGCAAGCCAGTGCCAGTGAAGCAGAAAACCCCCAAAACAGTGAATGAATTTTACATGTGATACTGTTGTGGATTAAGCTGCAAAAATATGCTGATTGTTTTCATGTGTATTGTCTTTTTAGGCTGGTTGTTATGGAGGTGGTCAGCATCCACCACAAAGTGGTATTTGAATGCATCATCCCCTAAGATCCATGAATTGCAGCCATTGTCCTGAGGCCTTAAATATTATGGCCATTAAAACTACTGATACAACACCTACATGTAGAAACTATGTTGGGAATATCTTCCGAGTGTGACTCTCACCCCCGGATCTGTGACGGAAACATTAGAAACAAAACCAACCTCAGTTACTTAGGAAGATCATGTTTTCAGCCCATTGTTGCCCAGATCACTTATGCAATGGCAGCAGATGGCTCCTTGTGTTTGCACAGCTGCCAGTGGTAAGACAATACTGCTTTTCACTTTTATAATACTTCCCATACCACAGTCTCATAAAGGTGCGTAGGTTTCTCTGTGGGTTTTGTGTGTCTTGGGGGGTATCCCTTGGGGACATGATTTACCAAAGGCTCCCAAGAGGTTTTCTCCATTTCATGTCACCGTGGCACCAAGGCAGCCCTCAGCTGCAGCTCCAACTTTGTATTTATGTCTTCTTGTTACCTGGCTGCTTTTTCTTTATGAGCAATCTTCTGATTGCTTTTTTGCAATGTGTTTTGATCATACCCTATTTAGAGATTTCAGGATAGATTAGATGATACTGAAATGGTTAGAGGGGTCAACAACAGTGAACAGGCTTATAATTGAAATAGGTGTTTTAACTCTGTCACTCTACTACGTGTAATATAGTTTGATCATTTGCCACTGCAAAGCACAAAATACATGTTGGTAGATCCTCAGGTTTTGGTTTTTAATGTATGGGAGAACAGTTTCATTTAAAAAGTCAGCATGAACTCTTGCATTCCCCACTATGTAAATCATGTGTGAATGCATATTAATAGATACACATGCATGTCTATGCATACATGTATATCTATAAAGACACCCTATATAGCGTATATGTAATGCGTATTTGTAGATATAGGTAGATATGACTGTACACTGTACTTGTCCTCTCTGAAATCAGATGGATTTCTGTCCTCTCTTTCCTTCCATTAGTGAAAGGACAACTCTGTCCAGCACTCCTGTCAGTAGGCAGTGCCCCATTCAAAATGAGACAGAGAAAGTCAAAGCAGAACAGAACACAGTACGTCTGAGACCTTTTGCTGAATGCTCACCTGCCTTCACCAGGAAAAGGAGGAGAAATTGGCACCAGGTAGAGAGATCAGTGTGATTAATGGAATGACATGTCTTTGACTGCTACATAGCTGCAGCGTGAAGTAGGAGTCAATGGGAACACCTGGCCAGGAAGGAGTCCAGCTTTATCCCCAGTGGAATGGAGTCTGTGCATTGTCTGTCCCACACTGTGCTGTGAGCTGAGAGCAGCTGGTGGGGGGTTGATGTTGGAAGGAACTCCTCTGTGCCTTAGTGCCTCCTTTTTCTTTTGTTTCCTATTTGATTTGGTAAAAAGACATCCTGTAAATGTCTTGGTAATGGAAAGGATATCGATACGAAGATGGAGGTTAATAGTTATATTAATTGACTCACATCTGAAGATCTGTGTCTGTACTTCAACTGAAAACTTTGGCATGAGTTTCGCTTGGGTTTACCTATTGTCACTTTCTGGAATTTGTTTGAATTGTCTTTGATTTTTAATGCTGGAGCTTAATTATGATGTGATTTCCTTTCTTTTGGCACCGATTGGACTATTTTCATATACTTAGCAATCTTGCATGCTCTCCTCTCCTTCTCCTTTGCATGAAAGCAAAGTGATTTTCTATGTGCTTAGACATCCCCAGAGTACTCATCAACCTTCTGGACTATTCATCCTGGGCATTGTTTCCAATATTTAAACAACTAGAAGTTCCTAAAACCCAAAAGGAAATATTTCTGTCTATGTATGAAAATAGTATTACTATTTCTAGTGAGGAATGTTGAATGTTTAGGGAAAATTCCAGTATCTAGCTTAAGAGTAAATAAAAGCCGCTGAATATGCTTTCATGACACTCTGTCAGTGAAGATGTGTGGAGAATGGGTTTTATCATCCACTTTCTTTTTTTGTTTCTCTTATTTCCTGCTTCTCAGTTGACTCCATTCTCTGTCCACTTAGCAGTGTACTGAGTTTTGTTTTGCACAAGTCCAACTCTGATTTCAGGCCTCGCTGTAAGCTGAGCATCCTCAGACTTGCTAATTGGACCCTTTCAAAACAGACATAAGGGTTTTTTTCCCCATTAAAAAGCAGTTCTGCCAGTCTCAATGTACAGAAAGCCTCTTAAAAAAAGCTAAACCTTTTGCAGCCACAAGAGCATTTCTGTTTTGTTTATTTAATAGGGTTAAGATGAATGCAGCAGTACTCCAAACCTGGTGCATTGTAGCTGTAAAACAGCTGCTCTGATAAATGAAAAAGCTCTGGACAGATCAAATAAGCAACAAAAGCCAGAGCCTACCTTTTGCTGTGACATTACTGAAAGGTTGCTTAGCTGTTATTGCACCTTCGCTGGCTTCAGGCTTATAAGTGTATAATTCATTTGTTAACATTTACCATCTTTTACCAAAAAAAGAAATATATCATTAGTGAGAAACAGCCTATGTCTAGAAACTATTGGAGATATACCTAGCAAAAAATGACCTTATTTTCATTAAAAGTACACATCATTTATTATAATTACAGCATCCATCAATAAGAGGAAAGTGTGACTCAGACAAAAATAGAACAAAGGGCAAGTTAAGACACAAGAACCCTGGTTGACAAAATTTCAATTACTAGTATATAAAAGCAAATGGCATATATGTTTTTTTTTGAGAGCATGTGCTATAAGTCATATTAAAGAAGGAAGGCTTTACAGTGCTTTAAATACTCCCACAGTTCTGGAAAAGATCCTGGAAATAGATCTGTAATGCTTTTCATCTGAAGATCTCCAAGCGCTGCACAGAGCGATGATTTAGGACTCAGTAGTATTAATATTTACTCTCTCAGCTGAGAATTCTGTGGTGCCATAGTGATCAGGAACATTCTGCATCTATAATTAGACATGCAAGGGCATGAGTTTCAAAGTTGCTGGATACCTGGCATTTTCCAGGCAGGAATGATTTAGGAGTATAAATACTTAATTTAAAACCTTGGACAATGCTGTAGAAAGTCTTACATTGCAGAGCTATCAGCAGTAAATTGGCAGTTAAGGTTGTGCTCAGGTTTTTATGTCAAGCAGGACTTGCACTTGAATGAATTTTCTGTCTGGAATGGTTCCGTCCATAGGAAAACTGAATTTTCCCTGAAGTTTTGTTAATAAAACTTCTGTGAACTTTTGCAGAATAAACATTTAAAAACATTCAGTAGTTGAACCGCTGTCCTGCTTTAGCACATCCTTTGTTTTTGTTTTCCTGAGTTCTAAAGAGAGCAGTTCCCACTGCAGTTACCCATGTCCTTGCCGTTTCTGGGCTTGATGGTGGATGGGCACTCTCTATTGCAGCAATATTAAAGGATCCCTCTGAAAGCCGAGCTAAAGTAGAATCCTGCTGTCTTGGTTCTTCATGGAGCAATTTATCTTTGTTCTTTTTAGATCTAATTGGTTTCCAGTTTGTTTCTGGGGACAATTTAAGCTGTACAATGTTTGTAGTGGTGTTAAACCTAGAGGTCATCATCCTTTAAGTCATATCTAGTAATTTGAAATAACCTGAGAAGCAGAAATGTATTTATCGGGAACTGGAGCATTTTCCATTGAGGAGCAATTAATTTCTTTCTTTGGTCCATCAGAGCCTAAGTGCATTAAGCTCCATAGCATCCAGTAAAACCCCAGGGGGTGGTTAAAAGGCAGCACAGTGGATTCAGTGGGTTTCATACTGAATGACTTGGAGATGTTTTTCTTCTATTTCTATGTAACATACCTACTTTGTAACTCTTGTAGAATATCAAGTTCATAAGAAATAAGTAGAAGCTTGCTTGCTAATTAAGAATTGAAATCCACTGTTATGGAAATTAATACCATCTTTCTAATGTCCTGAAAATAATTCCAGGTAAGTTTTCAGTTGTGGAAATTGTAGGGCCATATCAAAGGTAAGCAGTTCAACAAAGCCTGAGACAGAATCATATACCACATTATGAACACAGAAAGCAGCTGAAATCAAGCACGAGTTTATTCATTTATTTTTTTCTTCAATCATTTTACAACCATGTGGCATTAAGGCATTTTGGCAGAAATTACAGTACTGGAGGGGAAATGGAAAGCAGTAACCTATAGGATTCTAGATGACAGTCCTGGGCAGTGAAAAGCACAGAACTGCTAATTATAGGGGGAACAGGCACAACTGCTGATCAGGATTTATTAGAGCCTTTTTTGTGGACAAATGGATATTGGTGTGCCTGGAACTGTGCACACATGGCATGCTCTCAGGGTCGTGGTGTCTCTGGAATTGTGCAGCTATGTGCTTTGCATCACGCACAGTTGCACTTCAGAACTGTGTGTATGGACCTCTGCCATATGTCCGGGGTTCTGGTGCCTTTGGCTCCTTTCGGCCTCATTATTATTTATCTAGAACTGTCACTTCTAGTGTTGTTATGGCTCATTATTGGCTTCCAGAATTGACAGATTTACTGTAAAAGTTGTAGGATACACATGGAACAAAAGAAGGGACAGTGACCAAAACAAATGTGGTTTAGTTTCCCTTATGTGTTCATAAGGGAAAACCAAAACATACCAACTAAACCCCCTCAACCCAACCTTCTTATTGATTATCGTAGAGGGGTTAATGCAGTTCTTCCCACCCCTTTTAGATTCCTTATAAAGTGACTAATGAAACCTGTAAGTGCAGTAAAACAATTTCCATCCAAAGCAGTGTACCAAGAGGCGGTGTTTTGTTTAACTGTATCATTGGTTAATCATAAGTAAGAGCAGCTTGATATCTTATATCCAAGTTCTTATCTTTTGCTAAGTAAATTACTTATTAGGTATAATGAGGGACTGTTAAATATATAACAAGTTATTGTAGTGCAAAGATAATTTTCCCTTTAGAGAAGTATAAATTTTGCTGGTAATTTTCTTGCATATTTTAAAAAATGTCAATACTCATCTGACCTAAATAATTTTGCCTGAAAAAAAAGGTGTAACCCAGTGTGAAAAGAAGGTTAAGTAGTTTACGTCATGTATATTGGGTTCAGTAAGTGTATATGTGTGTATGATAACAGGACTGTTGTTGGGACAAGTTTTCTTGACTATATAGTATTAAGTCATAGAGGATTACTAAGGGAGATCAGGCAAAATTGCTAAGAGTAATGTACCACCTTGAAAATACATCAGCTGTCTTTAGGGAGATAAGTGTTAGGCTCTTTATTGGGAAGGTCCTCCTGCCATTGCTTCAGCAAAACTAAGCCTCACTCTGTCATGGTGTCAAATCTAAAGGATGGTGACCAATTGAAAGAAACATAGAATCCTGTGTTAAAATCTCTAGAAGAAGCTGGCTAGTGCAGAGGCTTTGCTGAAAAGTGTCTAAAGAGGCTCCCAAAAGAACATCAAAGGAATGCTGAGATCAAGGTAGATAACCTTGCTAGTAAATACTTAAGTTCTTGTGTTACAAAGTGATCCTATTGCAAAGAAAGCAGTACTTTGTTTTATCAGGCCTGTATGGTGCAATCAATGTATCAGTGGTCGTAGCCTCCAAAGGATAGACTCATGGATACTGAATCCAAGTTAGGCTTCTGGAAGATAATACAGAGGGGATTATAATCTGTTATCTGTTCTAAAAGTGATTGCATTCAAGGAGACATTTTGAAGCTTGTTATCAGCAGGACTGGTCTCAGGGCACTATAGGAAGGAGAGAGCAGTTGTTTGTCCTGATTTCTATATAAAATGCTAGCACTCTTGTCTTTGCCAGGGCAGGAGGAGAAAAGAAACCCTGTTTACCTGAGAGTATAGTTTCCTTAGTGACTGAAGGAGGAACAGTTTGGGCTCTAATACAGTTTACTTAAATTTCCTTAAATTCTTGAATCATGAGAAGACATGAGCCCAATCTACGAAGTGGGTAACTTTCAGCAGGAATTCATTCTGTCTTTCCTCATCTTAAAAAAAATCAATAATGGATTAAAATGAGGGTTTTTATGATGGTGTTTTGTTTTATCCTATTCTTTCTTTAAAACCAAACAAAAATATGATGTTCTCTGGAGTTTTTCCGTGCAAAAGGCAATAGAAGATGTGTACCTTGCTCTTGGAATGCAATTGGGAAGCGTAATGATCCTAAGATCCTGTGGTGGTGTCTGAGATTGAGTCCTGCAAAAAACCCCAAATCCCTTCTCCTGCACGGAAACGCTATCCTTTTTGATGCAGATATATCTGTTTTGGACATCTGAAGTTAAGACTATGTGCCTCGTCCTGTTCAGTAAGAAGATGACTTAGATGAGCAAATCTGTTCAGCAAGTACCTGGGAAAGAAGCATCAAGTCTGTAATACGTTCTGTAATGCATTCTGGTTTTTCCTGCTTAAACTGGTCAAAGCAATCAAGCATGATTTGTCACTAAATGCTTATGAAATGTTTTTAGTCTTTGTACATTTCATGGCTTGCTGGCAGTTTCTGGTAAAGTACGAGTTAACCGAGCACATGTCAGCATTGACAGTGATGGGAGATTGTCAGCTTTGAAGTGTGCAAATCCTCCTCAACTGCTGTAACAGATAAACTTCTGACACAGAAGTTGTTCACCACTATCTGAAGCATTGCCATATTTGTTTTCAGAACGTGTAAAGTGGAACTTGCTGTCAGGCTACAAATTTGTATTACAAACCTCTGCCTCCAGCAAGTTTTCACAGTTAAGTTAAGCAGGGCTTACCATTGCAACACTGATAGACTTCTTACTACGGCCACGCTAATGTGAGAACCCCTGGCAGAGCTTTTTGAGATACTGCTGAGCTCAGAAGCCTTGCTTCTGTCCAGCTTAGTTTTTAACAGCTGATCAGCTGGACATCCAATTACGCTGGTAATTGTGAGCTGGAGTCTCTGTGTCTTGGCTGTGCTCATGTAAGACTGTCTGTCTCACCAGAGAGAGGTTGCTGTTTGAAAAAGAGTTGAAACTAATCTCACAGTGTTTTCAAACGTTTGCATTTCCAGGGAAAATGAAGAGATGGCAAACATCGGCTCTTTCTGCTTTCATTAATCTTCATCAAAGAACTTCTGAAGACCCTCATAAGCAAACATGCAAAGGTGCCAGGGAACAACTGCCTTTAGAAAGCCCTTTGCTTCCTTGAAGCCTATGATAATTTTAACCAAATTTTAACAGACGTATTAATGCTGTATTTATAGCACAAGTTTTTGTGTGGTGCTACTGTTGGTGAGGGACGGAGGTAGTGTTGTAGTGCTCCATAATCACACCAGGAAAATAACTGCATTCTATAGCAGTGGGAAGGGTGAACAACTCTGCTGTTATTAACTACACTTTGAGTCACCATTCCTAGTTTTCACTGGGATATTTTGCAAGAGAGTGAGGATTAAAAGATTGATATGCTTACCTTTAAGATTTGGGTATGCTATACTTTGCAATGCTGTCATTGTAATACAATTAAGTACTGCCTAATTGTAAGGGATCTAATTGGGGTTTTGGTTTTCTTTTTTAACTCGATCAGGAGCTGAACTCTCCGTATCTGCTTTCAGTGCAGCTCAAAGTTCAAAACTGTTGATTTCCTTGCTCATTCTTTTTTATGCAGAGAAAGCAAAGCAGAATACATGAGCTGTAAAATGCCATCTGTGAATGGATGATGCTTTTTAATGGAGGGAGTTGTTCAGATTCTCTGCTCCTCTTTCTGTCCTCCGGAACTGCTTTTGTTCACCAGTTGAAAATTGAGTGTTTTGCAGCAATATAGGTCATCTTTGGTTAGTCAGATTTACAGGAAGGAAGTCAAATACTATGAACAGCATGTTGTACGAAAATCAGCAGCATAAAGATGTCCAGTGAATGGGACTTTGATATGTACAGCTCATATAATGTGTTTATTAACTAAGCACTGAAAAACAAAAGTCTGAATTCAAAGTTGAACACATGGAGCTGACCTCGAGTGCTTATATCCCCATCAATTCTATGGTTGCTCCCTGCATCTTCTCTCCAGGTTCCTCAACCAGCCATATTATCCCCTTTTTATTGCTAGTCATTGATACAGTGATGATAGCGGTGCACAGCAATTTACAGCAGGTTGACTAGCACAATATAAATGTAAAGCCTTGCTTCAGGGGATTCTTCAGGGGATTTGTAGATGAAAGACTTGAGTGGTCTCCCCATATTTTGAGTTTCTAAGAACCAGAATATCACATAACACAATATACTGCCACAAAGTGCAGCATTTCTGTGTTTGGGATCAGTGCATCGGGTTCTTCACTACATCCCTTGTCAGCTGCTTATCCTCTGCATGGCACGTTTGTTATGTTCTCTCCCTTGCATGTAGCTTTCACAGCTTTATTATCCTGTGCACACAGCCCTTTCATAGCACTTGGCCAGCTATCCCTTCTTCCTAGGGATCTTGGCTGAGAAGAATAATGATAATGAGATGAGAATATAGATATCACATTGCTTTGAGTGAGTGCACGGTGACCGCTTTTGCCAAGAGCTGATTGTGAACACAGCTCTTGGTCTTTCCAGAGCAGGCTTAGTGATGGCTGACAGAGTGAGATCGCTGCCAACTGCAAATTTTGTGAACTAAAACAATGATTATGTTACTATGGACTGGAATTCTAATTGCAGTTAAATGCGTGTTTTCTGTGCCCTCCTTCTGCTTTGGCCTTGTCCCTGATCCTTAAAGCAGGAGCTAGCATGTACTGTTGATCCTTCTAAATTGTGGGAGGAAAGCTGCCTATTGATGCATTTAACTTCTTTGAATGGGTGATGCTTTATAATGAGTGAACAATCCAGACTCCCTTTCATCTCCTTAGGTGCTAGTTTTTGATATTCAGTATGTGTGTTAGAACATAATGCGTCATATGAAATGGGATATTATAACCAACTTCTTCACATTTGGGAGGGGAGAGCCAAGTGGTGGGATTAGAATGGCTGAATCCCAGAGGCAAGCTCAAACTGCCTTTATATTGTGCTCTGTGTCACTGATACACAATGTCTGGGTAGTGATTTTCATAATAGGCTAATCTTGGTGGTGAGAAAAGCAGAAGAGTAAATTATACATTGTAATAAGTTATTCAAACAGAGAAATTAGCTTTTTCTTCTCCAATGTGTTATGCAGAACAACAGAACTTTATCTTTACCCAGCTCTAAATACAGAGGTTTCAGAGGGTGGAGCAGCCAACTGACAGGAGTCACAGCTAAGGGATGTGGAAATATTGAAAGCGAATCAGTTTTCAGTTCATTCTTCAGAAAATGGCATTCTTTGTCTTTCCCCATTGCTTTCCAGCATTAGGGGTCAAGTGACAATGGATTAGGATCCCCTCATAAGGCCGTTTGCTTTCTTTGAGGAAGCACCATTGACAACATGCAGCTAAACACTGGCATAATTCACTCAGCTGTCACGTTCCCCACTTCCATTCCAGCATGGTGTGGATGATGTCTGTTGCTGAGTATATCAGGAAATGTGGTGTTGAGCATTGCATCTTCCTATGCTTCCAATGTAACATGAGAGCAGGAGTCACTAAAAGCACGTCTTTGTTAGTATTTTTTTCTTGGAGCCTGCTAATTAAATCATTAAAATTTTATCTTCACTTAACCATGGATAAATCCTTTTGAAACATTTAATTAGTATGCTGCAAGAGACAGTGTGAAACCAGAAGCATTTATGTGGTGTGAAAGACGAGGATAGATTGAGGGAAAAGAGTATATGAGAATGCATTTCCTTGCAACAAAGCTGCCTGGACTTCCAAACAGGTTAGAGATAGAATTCTGCTGTTGTCAGTAGGTGCAGTTACAATTGAGACAGTGACATTCGCATGAAAATAGCCATAGCTAACCTATAGATTTAAGTGCAAATATATTCTAAATAAGTTTTTCATTGCCGTGTGTTGTGGTTTTCCTTTAGTAGAATGGTCAAGGAAGTTATAGCCCCTCACAGAACTTGTGCACCTGAGCCAGGTAGTTGTCATAAGATAAAACAGTGCAGTGGAGTCGAAAGGATTGGTTTGGTGCTGCTTTTGGAGCTAGACAAAAATCATATACAGTGCAAAGGAAATTTTAACCTCATGATAAGGTAATAAAATTGCAGAGAGATGGGTTTATTGTACAAGCAGATTTTAAAGAAAGGAGGTGAAATTTTGGTCATAACATTTTGATGCCCATTACTGTATATATCTGTGATTCCTTCACCTGTTTCATAGGGATAAAAAGCCTGGCAGTACAGCTACGAAGAGGAGTTACGGTCTTGCACAAACGTTTGCAAGAAACTAAACCCAAGAATAGCAGTTAAGGGCACTGCTGTGTAATTTTTGGTTAATATCCAGAGTCAAAGTCTGTGCTTGTGGTTGGAGCAGAGTTCAAATCTGAGTCTCATAGAACTCCACTGAATACCAGTCTGTTGTACATGGGAACTGCTGTGTTACACAGGAAAAAGGTGGGATAGAGTCCTTAAGTAAGCATATGTAATATTGTAGGAAACTTTGGGAGATTCATGAAGGACTGTAGTGATAGGAGAAGGGGTAACGGGTTCAAACTTAAACAGGGGAAGTTTAGATTGGATCTGAGGAAGATATTCTTTACTGTAAGGGTGGTGAGGCACTGGAATGGGTTGCCCAGGGAAGTTGTGAATGCTCCATCACTGGCGGTGTTCAAGGCCGGGTTGGACATAGCCTTGGGTGGCATGGTTTAGTGTGAGGTGTCCCTGCCCATGGCAGGGGGGTTGGAACCGGATGAGCTTGAGGTCCTTTCCAGCCCTGACTATTCTATGATTCTATGCTGTACGGCAACTTCCAATTCTATTCTGAGTGTTGGGAATCTTGGCTCTGCGATGGTTTTGCTCAAGTAAGGAGGAAAGACCAAGAACGGCTCATTAGTCTGTTGCTGCTTTTCTGTCTCCTCTCAAAAGGGAGGATTTTTATTTTCTTTTTTAACTGCACCTCTGTTCTTCCCACAAATAGATTTCTTGTCGGCTGTTCTGCTGACAGGCTGGCCTCCTCCAGGTGGTCCTCATGTCAGAAAGTTCCAAGGGTTCTGCAGGAAACAACATTAAATTAGAATGAAGAAGAAAAACACTTCTGTTTTCCCTCTCCTTTCCCCCATCTAACCTAAACTCTGCCTTGACTGAAATCTTATGAGGTCTGCAAATATCAAAACATCTGTAACCTCAACAATAACAGCAGTGATGTTTTGCAAGAAGTGCTGTAATAGGGATGTGTGCCTGTCAGCTCTAACAATGCATAATGATACAGTACTCTATTTATAAATGGCAGTGGCAGCTATTAACCTGTTCTGTTTGTTGTAGGGTAATAGTGGATTATAATACCCTAATTTTGGTTAAGCACCATGAGTTTAATGCTGCCATAGAAGGTAGAATCATAGGATTAAAGAAAATTGCAAAATACTGTTTTGCTTACAACTTTATGTATAAAATTCTGTGTTCAGAATTACAGTTCTGAAGTTTGGACCAAGATTTAAATTCATGGTGAAAAAGAAGAATCATGTTTGTTTTATTTGATCGGTACTTTTCAGTTCTCAGTTCAGGCATCCATTATTTTCCTCTGTTGAAACTTGATTTGCATGTAGTTCTGAATTCTCTGCATCTTGATTAATCAGTGAAGCTGTAACTCTGGCATGGCAAGGCAATCTTGGCTGAAGCAATAAGAACTGCCTGCCTTTTTCTTTCCCTATTCCATACTGGTGGCATTGAAGTCAGGAGCTTCCAACTGAACTCATTGTTCTTTCAATTGATCTTGAAGGCAAATCATACATTTGCTAATGCAAATCAGGTAATATTGAATTTCCACTTTCATTCAGTCTTTTCTTTCTGAAGCTGTATACAGTGCTATGAATCTGATGTAACTTGCCTTGGAATTTATACAGCTTCTCATGCAGCAGGAAAAATACCTAAATTTAATTCAGCTTTTCCTTCTTTGTCCCATTATAGGCTGATTGAGACCAAAGACATCATTATGCATGGATAGCCATTGCATCAGATGTATTAATATTCTGCCTTGGCATGGCACAGACATGCCACCCCAGATCACCAGGAAGGGGTGACTAGATGGAAGATTAGGAGCAGCAGAACCTCCCATCCCCAGCATGTGTCAGTGGATCACAGCTGGTTCATTATGCAGGCAGAGGAGAACAAAGGACATTCAGCACATGATTGTCTGCAGTTCACCATTAAGGCATGTCCTATATTTTTCCCTCTCCATGTATAGAATTAGTTAATGATCCCAGTCAGTGTACAGGGTTGAACTGTGACAGAGTTGAGGAAGTCACCAATGGGCTCTGTTCCCATCAGCCTGGAGAAGAGAGGTGGGACTCTGTCTACAACAAAGCCTCTTTTATAATGGTTTTATTTGGTTTCTGCCACAAACTCAGTCTCATCTCTTCACATACAGAATGTGTTAGTGTGAGGTAAGTTTAATTACCTTCCATCAGGCTGCTTGAACAGTGCGAACTCAGAAATACCTTAATGGTATTTTCATACGTTCTTCTGCATTCTTCCTTCCCCCAAAGCCTTTGTTCCAAACAGAGGAGATTGGAATGATTAAAAAAAGGCAAATAGGAAAACCCATTTGCAGTCCCCCTGAGATTTACCCTGTTTGTGCATTCTGTCATTGGTGTATTTCTTCGTATCGGAGTCAGAGGCTCACAATAGAGCAGCTAAATATCAGCACAACACAGCTGCAAACTCCAGCAGTACACATGATCATTTATAAATTGCTGATCAGATTCTACCCAGTTACGTTTATGTAACACTATTGATGTAAATGGGATTGTCTGAAAGTACTAAGGACAGAACGTGTCTGCTCAAGTCTTACAGTGTTGAGACAGTTATCCTTTGACATCAGTTTCCTCACCATAGAAAAACTTGTCATTAAAATAGGAGTATAAAACACTATTATATGTTCTTCAGCACACACATAAAAATGCTATGCTCATATTTGTTTTGTGGTGCACTTTATTTTAGGGGACTCACTTCTTAAGTGTCAAGAGAACTGGTTGTCCTTTCCCTTATTTTTCCTAACTAGAGTAAATTCTTGGGGTGGAACAGGCTTTTACTTCTGAAAGAGGAGCTTCCTAATTGCCCCACTGAGTATCACCTCTGAGAACTGTTCTTTCCTTTTATGATCATCCATTAACAGCTTCAAGTGCACAGCTGCTGCTCAGGTTCATACCTGGGCTCTCCTGGAAGTAACGTTGACAGTCATTCCCGGATTTCAACTGGAACAGGCTACCCGGAAAAGCTGTGGCTGCCCCATCCCTGGCAGTGTTCAAGGCCAGGTTGGACAGGGCTTGGAACAACCTGGACTAGTGGAAGGTGTCCCTGCCCGTGGTAGGGGGGTGGAAATGGAGGAGCTTTAAAGTCCCTTCCAGACCCTTCTGTGATTCATTACCAGTCTAGACAAATGGAGGAGCCAGCCTCATAGAGCAGCCAGATCAGAGTTGGCCAACCTGCCTGCAACATCACTGCAGCTCCTGAGTTTGGGACCATTCTGGATCCCATGCTGTTCCTAGGACATGCTGCCAAGTATTTCTTCTGCTCTACAGGCACCATTGCTATTGATGAGAAAGACACAGCCCTTTCTGAGCTGACACTAGCATGCTGTGACCAAGAACCCTGACTTATCTTCTCTCTCTGTTCCACAAAGGTGCTATAGGGATAGGTAGGCCTAGGACCTTTTAATGCTGCAGATTGCTGCTTTTTTGGGAGCATTTTAAACCTGAGCACACATTTGATTTTATACAGGAATCTCAGCAGGCTTTTCCCTGAGTTGACAAGAGAATGTTCTTACAAGTCAGTGATAATAGGGCTTTTGTTGTTATTCTTAACCTACTCTTTGCTAGCAGTGGCTACTGACACAGCAATGTAGGTGCAGCCATGGTACATGCATCCAGGAAGCTTTACGTCTGCGGTGTCGTCATGAGAATGAAAAATGTTTTCCAAGCTTCCCTCTCTCTTTCCTTTGGGAAGAAACTATCCCACTATCAAACTGAGATGCTCATGTGTCAAAGTGCAATTCACTGTAAAGTGCTGAGATCCTTCTTCTGGAAATGCTTTTTGAGCTTACAGGACATGTTGGGATGAGCAATATTGACACGAGTAATGTGAAAGTTTTTGGCAATATTTTGGAATTGCAAATTCTGTGCCACTGAGCTACAACTGGGTTATTCAGATAACAAGATTCTTTGCCTTTAGATCTTTAGATCTTTGGAGCATGATAGGGATGGAGGAAAATTCACTAACTACTTGCTGTTGACAGGAAGGCACCCAACCCGTTCCCCTGCCTTGGCAGATATGTCAAATTTGAATCATTCACCTGATCTAGTGACTATTTTTGCCATGAAGTCAGAGCCATCACTGTGCAATTACCATTTCTTCTTTGCCCAGTGTTTGAGCTCTGCTTTGCATCAGCTACCTTGGAGTCTGATAGGTAACATCACATTCCAGCCTCTCAAGCAGGTTTGTCTATTTGCAAGTTCTGCAGTCCCCTCCTCTCATCCCAGTGTGGCTGTCTTGCTAACAGGTGACTACCTAGTTGAGTGGAACAGCAGAACTACAACTTTGCAGAGCACGTATGTATCTGTAGAACTTCTTTTTATTGAGCTTTATTTGTTCCTTGTTCAGAATGAGGATTTTGCTGGTGAATTATTTATATGGCAACAGGAAATGAGAGGGGGAGTGGTGTGAAACATCTCCATAAAAACCTCATGCAGTTTTCAGTAGCATTCAGTGAAAACATTTGGTTTTTTTCTTTTCCCTGCAAGTGTTCGTATGGAGAAAGCTGCCACTGATGTAATTTAAATATTTATACACAATTGCAGCCTTAAGATATATGCACACATTAGGAGAGCCCTACATTAAGGAAGTTTATCTCCAAATAAGAGTGGGAAAGTTTGTGTCTGCAAACATCAACTGATGCCTTCTTGGCTAATTGTGGGTACCTGTAGTGGAAGTAACTTTCCGCTTAAAACTAAGTACTTTGGTCAATGTTGGTTGTAATGAGATGGAGTAAACCTCTCTTCCATTTGTTAGCAAAATATACACATTTCACAATACAGCAAATGAAGGATGAGATGGAAAGAAGGGATGTCTTGTTCTTCTTTTCATCATAAAGCAGGTGTTATTACATCTCCATGAACTGCAGCCATTCCAACCTTAATGTAGGCAGCCATAGAACAGCCTTGGTTGTGGCAAGAACTTTACATTGAACCACATCATTTTGAAACTTCAGCTCTCCAGAAATGCCTTGGCCCTGACTTCCTTCATTCTTCCTGGGTTTCTTATTTTCCTTTTGCTGTTCTACTGGCAGTGCTGAGATGACAAATTCTAAGATAACATAGAGTCATGGAATAGTTAGGGTTGGTAAAGACCTTAAGATCATCCGGTTCCAACCCCCCTGCCATGGGCAGGGACTCCTCCCACTAAACCATGCCATCTAAGGCTGTGTCCATCCTGGCCTTGAACACTGCCAGTGATGGAGCATTCACAACTTCCCTGGGCAACCCATTCCCGAAGGAGCTCTAAAAGAAAGAGTAAGATGAACAATATCCTCTCTATGTGTCAGCCTGTCGGAGAAATGAAATCTGCAGCTCAGGGTTAGGTGGCTTTATATAGAATTGTCCAAGCATGAATATGGATAATTGAGGAAAAGGGGTAAAAACCACATGTGAACTACTTAGTTCTGTTGTCTGCACCGTCTCTGCTCATTCTTGCCTCATTCTTTCACTCCTGTTGGCTTAGGCAGTATGGAGAGTGTTACACCTGCTTGATCATTACAGTGAAAGAAATTAAGAGTCTATAGGAAAAGAGAAATCTTTTCTGTTGCCCATTCTTCTGTCTCCTACTGTGACAGCAAATTGAGAATTCTGTGGTTGAACTGAAAAAGTACGCCTTGATGGAGAAATGTCTTTGACCCTTTTCTTAGGAGGAAAAAAGTATATGTGACCATCTCTCCTTTTCACAATGCCTGCTTTTTGCTTTGATGAGCATATTCAGTTCTGTACAGCATAGGCAACTCCCAGAAGGTTTCTGGAATGGAAATCATTCCATAGTATAGAGCAGCTTCCTTCATGGGGGGGGGGGGTTAGACTTCCATGTTTGCTTGAACATTTGGTAGGAGGTTACTTCAGAACTAAGAGATAAAAATGCATCCTAAAGTCATTGTTTTGATCTTTTTCAGTATGCATTCCTATAATAGCGCTTTCCACTGGAATCTGGAATCTCTGTATGGCTGACATAGCTTACCAGCTGCTAAGCAAAGAGGCAGATTTAATCAGGGGGCTGATTAGGTGACCACTGCATAAATTTAGCTGTGGGTTGTGCAGTTTCTAAATCCCCTGTAAATAAGATACCATTTTCTTTGTTAGTTTCAAGGCTCAAGCTTTCTGAAATCTCTTATCAAATTGTAACAATATAATCTCTTTCTGGAACTTCAGAATAAACAAAGCAAGGTCATTGTAGCTGAAATCCAACCGTCTTATTCACCCTTCCAAATAGGTGGGTGGTGTTATACCTAGAGTGGTTCTCAGCCCACCCACAAGGATTTCAAAGCACGCACTAGACTTTACATTAACATGTATGCACTGCATATATACAATGTATAATGCATGCATTGGAGTGCGTGGGATTTGAACACTCGGTCTTAGAATTGCACTTACCTATGTATGAAGCTCCATTGCATCTCAGCTCATGGTAGTGTGCATAAGCATTTTCTTACTGCTCTGCCTGTGTCACTGATATAGTCATGACACTTCTCCAGTAATTGTTCCTCCTGAAGCACCATAGTTATGTGTCATGGGGATATTCTGTAATGTTATAGCTCCATAAAACAGAGATAATTGTTCTGTTACTACTGTTAACATTAGATAAAGAGAAAGCAATTTTGTGGTATGGATGAATTTATCAGAATCAAGTGGTTGATCCTGCCTGAAGTAAGCAGGATGAAGAAGTAGATCTTGGAAAGGAAGGCACAGAATTCCGGCGTGTTTGGAAAGAAAAGCCAAACTATTGTAACTTCTTTCAACATAAATAATATCAATGCTGCCTTGCCATGCAGTTTTGTATCTAGCAATATTTAGATTTAGATTTCCTGTTGTTAGTAATAATGAAAAGGAAGCATTAAGTACATGTGAAAAAACCCTGAATGCCAAGGAGTATTGTCTATTCCTTGTTCATCTGCTGGCACACCGTGTTTATACTAAATCATAAATCCCATTCAAATGTAAGTATTTTCTGAATCTTCTTTCCAAGTGGTAGAAAACAGGAATTGGCCATAAACTACTCTAAATTGCAATGTAAATGTAAATCATCCCAAACCCTCCTTCCTAACTTTCACTTTCTGAGTATGTAACCAAATGAGTAACTCATTTCCTTGACCTATAACCCTAGCACACATTTGTAATGCTTATTTTTGTAAATGATGATAAAGTAGCTTTGTGTCCCAATAGTAAATGTTATATAAAATAAATTGTGTCTGTATTTATCCTTTTTATTCCTTGACACTATATTTAGGTGGCTAGTATTTTAAAAACCCCTGCTTGAGAGCTGAATTCACTAGTGTATGCTACTGTGAGATTTCTTTTATAATGTATTTAGATTTTCCTTGTGTTCATATGGAACAACAAGGTAAATGTTATCCTGCAGCTCCTCTATGCATGGCTTTTTTTTCCCTGCTGCTCTAAAGGCACGCACTGATCTTGACTATAGGACTGCATTGTTAAGCAGATGATATCAGCTAAATTGAGGTTGCCCTGTGTAAGTACTTGAACAGATAAAAGGAATAAGATGTTCATTTAGCAGGATGGATCTGTTGCTGCCACTCACCACAACTTCATTTGAGATTGCAGTCATTTAGCAGTGAGGCTGGCAGACAACCAGGATATTAAAGTTTTTTGGGCAGCCTGTAACCTAGGAGGTTTTGCCTGTGGGGTTAAAACTACACAGAATTCTTTAACCTCATAGACACATTCAAGTGTTTGCTTATCTAAAAATTCAAAAGTGCCTTAAAGGAATTATTTCATCAGACCTTCAGAATGGAGTGAAATATATTGGCTAGGTCCTTCAGGAAAATAATGTTAAAATTCCACCTCAGCAAATGAAGCCATACTTTACGTTTTGTTTGCTAAATAGTAGTATAAATGCATTCTTGACTCCAGAGCCATTAGGTGGCACACTTGGGCTATGGGTTTGGCAAGGCATGCCATGAAATGGTACGTGGAAGTCAATGAGCAACCGCTTAATGACACATCTTTTAATTTATAGGGAATGAAGCAGGAATAATGCAATGAGGTGATGTTTTAGGCATGAGGCCCTGTAAATGTTCTGTCAAATAGAAATCAGTGAGCTTTCTGTATCTTTCTTTTTAGGGCATTAACAAAGTGATGTCTCCAGGAACCTTATGCTACTTGTATGGATTTCATTACTGCATTAGTTGAATTCTCAGGTTGTTGTGGTTTAACCCCAGTCAGCAGCTCAGTCCCATGCAGCCTCTCACTCATTCCCCCAGTGGGAGGGGGAGAAAATTGGAAGAGTAAAAGTGAGAAAACATGGGTTGAGGTAAAGACAATTTAATAGGTAAAGCAAAAGCTGCATGTGCTAGGAATCCATTCACCGCTTCCTATGGTAAGGCAGATGTTCAGCTATCTCCAGGACAGCAGGGCTATGGGACATGGGTAACGGTGACTTGGGAAGACAAATACCATCACACCGACTGACCCCACTCCTCCTTCTTCCCCCAGCATTATATGCTGAGCATGTCATTGTATGATGTTGAATATCCCTTGGGCCAGCCGGGGTCATCTGCATCCTTGTGCACTAGCAGCCCACTCAAGTACTTGGGTAGGGTTATACAAGTGTAGTATTTCTAAGGTTTGTGCAATTACAGTAGGATAATTTCTGAGGTGAAGAAACAAAGTCATACAGAACAGTGTTTTACTTACATCTGTGAAACCTCTTGGCCAATCACTTCCCAATTGCTAATGATTTCCAGAGATGAAGCTTATGTTAAATGTTTCCTCTTTTCACAAGCTTCCTTCAGTTGACTTGACAGTTTCTGTATTCCAATGGGATATAGCTGTCATATGAAGCACTAATTGTGAGTAAAATAAGTGTCATTCTTAGTTATTCGATTTAGACAAAGAATGCGCACATGGACAGTTTGTATAACCCGACTTGAAGGTAGCCAAAGTAAAAACAGTTGGAGAACTGCTCTGAACCCTTGGACTGACACCTGGGATTTCCCTGGCATATGGATATTTATTCTCTAAGCAGTGCAGCACTAGTAGGAGAGTTCTGGGATGCCATCTTCACGGTATCTTGCATCTTTTGGATTGTAATACTTTGCTCCAGTCGGAATTCGTTTCCAGTTTTCATTAATAATAGAATGAGCTGCAGAAATGAGATCTGAAGGACTGACATTGTCCCCCTCACCATGCCGGAACCACGGTAGCTTTCCTCTGGCTTGGTTTTAAGCACTTATTTTGTATTATATGACCATACAGTATGTAGTGCAATGAGGTCGCACCCAGATGTGACTTGTAGTGCTGCTGTATTAAAAAGATAACAATAAATCAAATATAGACATATATTAGTCTTAGCATACATGCGTGACTGCAATTTCGACTTTCCATTTTGGCTGGAAAGAGAAGCTTGAGTTAGTGGAATTCCTCCATTTGTCCACAGCTCTTCATTTATGGTTTTACAGCATCTGAAATTCCTTTTGGATATGATTGCACACACATTCTCTCATATCTGCATTCTGATGTGAGAATTAGGTGCTCTGCATGTACGGACTTTGGGATATTTATTTGCTTTTTAAAATTTCATGGGTTTGGATGGCTGTTTGTGCATGACAAGCAATGAGTGGTGTTGTGGTTGTTTGAGGAAGGTGTAATACATGATTACTTAGCATGGAAGTTGTGTTATGCTTTCAAATTCTTTTGGCAGTAAGAATCAGTTTCCAGGGAATATCTTGATGCTGAGCGTAAACAGTAAGTATACAAATATCTTGGCATTGCTTTTCATTGGTGAGGGAAGCCATTTGTGATGAGGTTACAGCTACTAATTTAAAGCTCTTAAAACATTTAGAAGGAATTCTTTGAAATATTAAATACTTGAAGAAATAAGTGGAGGAAGTGGTGGTTTATCTAATGCACCATTTTGTAGTCTCTCAAATGCTACTGCCCTCATACTGTTATTGTAGCCAAGGGGGTAGTGGCTGAACTAAGGTGAGGATCAATAAGGACAAGAACAGTGTGTGAATGATAACAGTTTCCACCTAGCTGCTCCCCTCTTCAGTTTCCTTCCTGCAAGTAGCCTCTGTAAGAGAGGTAACGGTTCAGCAGTGAAGCGTACTATACACTTGAGAAAGATGGATGTTTCCTGTAATTTCTATCATAAATCTGCCATGCACCGAAACAGGGTAAAATTCCAACTGTGCTTTAATGATGACCAAAGAGGGAATCTGCAGGGGTGCCACGTGTTTGGATTTTGGTGTGTTGACAGAGGACCCATGGCTTGGATAAGAGGAGAGCTATAAATATCGGTCTCAAAATATATTGGAAAGTATGAGTTAAGAAGAAGCACTTTAGGACTAAATAGGAGCAAGTGCTCCAGAGCCAGAAAAGTATATTGCTGAGCATGCTGGCTTACTGGAAAGGTGAGTGGTACTGCTTAAGGTACATTAGCAGCGTTGATGAAGCTGGGAGTTAGATGAGGTTCAAATAATGATTAGGAAGTTCTAGCAGAGCTCCTGAAGACTAAAGGCATTTTCTAAAAATATGCCATAAGCCATTGTGTGAAAGACATTGGGAGGTTTTTATTCTAAAAGTGAGAAATGTCACCTTTTCCTCTGTTTGTGGGAGAAAAGAAAGAACATTAACTAATTGGTATGCAAATAGTGATTGATCCTGACCCACTTCTTGGCTGTCACTTGTCATCCTCTCAGACAATGGTGCCGTTATTCCAGATCACACAGCTAATATTTACACAGCCTGGGATGACAGCAGCAGAGAAGTTCATGTAACGAGCTCTTGCCCTTCCCCACCCCTTGCATTTTAATTTAATGCCTCTTTACAGTTCTGCACCTTTACTTCCCAGACTTCTCCTGTGGGCCTTTCTCCCTGCATGTGGCCAGTAGGACACCTAATTTGATAGGGACTCAATAGCCCATGTGCTAAAAACATGCTGAATGGTCTAGCCACAGAAGAGCATCTTTCCAGTGACAGCAGGCATTGTTACAAAGTGCTGGCTTCTGGTTTGGTACAGGACAGCGCAGCTCAGAATGTGAGGTTTGGTTTCCTCCTGTGAGCATATAAGAGACTCGGATATTAAAGTGAAAAAGATTTATGCTAGATGAGCTTCGTTACTTAATAACATGCTTGTATTTTGATCACCTCCCTGAGAAAGTCTCTGGTAGCATGAAGGTACCTCAGTGCCAAAAGCAATGTGATAGCCTTATCTTTCCTGAGATCTGCCGAAGGATGTTCTAGTGGATGTTGTGATGAAGGATGTTACACGGACAGAACCGACTCTGTTTCTGATGTGTTCCGCAATCAGCGGACTGAGAGGAAGGATTAATTTTGCCTGCCCTTCCTAAGAGGTGAAATCCTCTCAGCACTCGGTCTGTGTGAGGAGGGTCTGGGCACAGATGAACCGCGGCACGAGCACTGCAGCAGCTCTGCAACAGTGCAGGCAGAGCAGGAGCTGCCTGCCCAGGATTCGGGGTTAAGAACTGCCTGGATTCAACACAGGCGTCTCTAAATATGAAATATCCGTGTCTCACTTAGGGGCTTTTTCAGCATGGAAAGGAGGAGGCTTTATTTTAGTGATACGTTCCTGTGGCATATGCCATGGCATTGTTCCGCAGATGCTATCACCACCAACATGTTACAGAAATACTCATTTTCAAAGCTCTGTGACTGCTCACAAGAAGCCTGAACCTCTCGTAACTCTTCAAAGAGATTTGTAGAGGAGAACCATACTCATGCTATATTTGGCAGAAATCAGCATTGTGCCACTCCTAGTCTGCGTGCTCATTTCAACTTGCAGTACTTCGATGCAACAGTTCCTCCTGGTGGTGTTGCTTCTTGTCATAGTGTTGCTCATAGAATCACAGAGTAGTTTGGCTTGGAAGGGGTCTTCAAATGTGTTCTAGTCCAAACCCCTGCATTCAGCAGGGTCATCTTCAACTCGATCACGTTGCTCATCCAGCCTGGCCTCGAATGTCTTGCATGTAGCTGAGTTACTGAACCATTGAGCAGGTCTTTGTGGTACCGGTACAGCATCATCTTGTCCTGCATTGCAACACAGTCTTTGAACAGGACAAGTTAGAAAAGTGCTTTCTTCCTTGTTATTTGTTCCTGTGAATACACAGGCATGTCTCTGTATGGTTTGTATTTGATGTGCTGCAGCTGTATGTGTTGTGCTTCTTCAGGCATTTTTAACAGTAGCTTATTAAAGAGTGGTACGTAGAGAGGACAATTACACTTGTAACAATGAATATGTGTGCAGCAATCAAGTATATAATATTCAAATACTGAGCAAAATGTCTGTAGTTCTACCCAATAGTGGAATAGTTGTTGCTTTTTCTGCACTCTGTTGAAGTGGCAGTGGGGAAATGATGATGAAGGTAAGGATAAAGACTGCTGGCTGAGTGGCATTCCTTGTGCACGGCTTCAGGGCTGATAGCAGGCTTGGCTTCAGAATTAGGAGAGAGAGTCTATAAATCAGACAAGTGCTTGGAAATTCTGATTCTCTGTATGGCCTCTGGGATTTATTTTTGTTTGTTTGTATTTTATTGATTTACACATATTTAATGGCTTGCTGGAATTTACTCTTAGTCTGATGTGGGATGTAGGGACATAGTAGAAGGGAGATGCCTCCTCCTTTCAAATCCCAGAGTTGCTGGAGGTGAAAACCTTATACAAAATGTGCCACAAAGGAGTGTTTGAAACAAATTGCCTTCTATTTTCTGATCACAATCTGACATAGATCCAGGTTATAAAGGTTGAATGCCTCCTGTCACATGGGGAGGTTATTATCCATGGGTTGGAATGATTGCTGTGGCTGTCTTACCTGTGATTTCCTTTTCCAAATTTCAAAGGCTTTGCTTTAGCAAATGAAAAGTAATGGTTTACACCGAGCATAGGTGTTTCTGTTGTGCAATATACATGCTAATTTTGTGTGTAACTAAGAGAAAATTTTACTCCCACATTTGGGAATCTTTATTCTTTTTGCCTTCGGTCATTATGGGCGTTCTTAAGAAACAGAAGGTTTTGTCTTCCTCTTATTTCTTCTGAGTCCTCTTGCTTGAGAACTCTTTCCTGAGGTCAGGAAGGGAAAGTATTTAGATGTAAGATGTCCCTTTCTGCTTTCAGATACTATTTTACAGTAAACTTCCCGCCTCATCAGATCAGAGATTCATTACATTCCTACTAAAGGAAATGGGATTTAAGGATATACTCAAATTTAAGAACTTGATTACATTTGCTCAGATATTACTTTAGTAAGCACCATCTATTCTAGAGTAAAACAAAAGGATTGTATTCTTAAGTACAGTGAATGATACTTTTCAACAGTTTCTAAAGCAGCCACACAGAGCTATATTCAGAACTCAGTAAGACTGAAGCATCTCATTCCTTTGTTGCCTTTGAAATCTGTGATATAGTGGATGAGGAGCAATATACACCTTCACATGAATCAAGAATGCAAAGGCAACCTCAGCCGTGTCATTCCTGTGCTAGGAGGTGATTAGTTTTACCACCCTTCCTTGTGCTAGCTTGGGCAATGGAGCATTATTCATTGCAATGTGGTGTGCACTGGAGTTCCAGAAAAAGCCCTCGCAATTCCTGGGTATGCTGTTACATGCCTGTATCACCATCCATCCTGTTACACACCTATATCACCATTCATCCTGGAGTTGTACTCATTGACTGTAAAATGTGATGGAATATCAAAACTCCCCAGAAACACTTGAAGAGACCCCAGGATCAGTAAAAGGCAAGACTTGGGTATGCCTAGGATGTACTATTGAGGAAGCCAAGAGTTGCCGTAGAATGTTGGTAACTGGACAGCAATTGTACCAGTTCTTTGTCTGAAATCCAGAGGTCAGGTTTGAATTAGAGCTGTAATTTATGCTTTGGGTTCTGTTGATTACCCAGTTAACAAGAGAAGTGATCTGGTGTTTATTATGTAATCAACACTGCATCCTCTCTACCATAGTTGATGTTGCCATCACAAGCCCAGTGGAATTGGGACCCTGTAACTCACAGCACCTTTCATGCACGCACATTATTTTATACTTTTATACTTAGTGTAACAGCGGAAGTGAAATTAAGGCCCAACCTGAAACTGAATTAAATTCCTGTGAAAACAATACAAAGAATACTTAGAGTCGAATTGTTTGGTGTCTGTAGGTTCCAACATGTGCTTTGAGAAGAATGGCAGCTATGAATGATGGTAATGGTTCCTTGCTTGTAATCAAAAGGGAAAAGAAACACACAAAATCCCAGTCCTTGAATCAAGCATGGGAAAGCAGACTTCAGGTAGGGAAGGGCGAGATGGAACCTTGTGGTTTTTGAGTACATCACCTCAGAGGGGAACTGCTGATCCCATTGTGGGCTAGAATAACTGCTGCTACCTAAATGTGTTCATGTCCTGGGCCCTAAGTAAGTGTGGTTCCAAGAAATGGTTTCAGCAGTTGCGTAGTTGTGAGCACGTGAACCCAATGTGAGTTTTGCAAGTCTTCCCGTGAGCATGACGTGAGTCACACCAACTTATGTTCAGTCTATACCATAGCATTAAAGTGAGGGGTTTGGGAATGTTAATTCCCAGCTCCTTCTGAGGATGAAGTGCACGTTTTGAAACCACATCCACAGCAAAGCAGATTTTGAATCTGTCACTGGTTCAGCATTAAGGTGCCCACTACAGACATTTAAATAGTGCCATTTGATTAAGAAATTAATTCTGCAATAGGGAAACAATACTTTTTTTGTGGGATTTCTGATTATATACAAAAGCAGCAGTATAGAACTACTTAGTGCCTTAGCAGATTAGATATAGTACTATTGGTAATACCTCAGTCACTGTGAGGATGAAGTATAAAAAGTAGTTTGCTTGGTAATATGAGAATGAATGCATCAGTCATCAGGTGTACAACCAAAACTGCCAGTGATCAGCACTCACTTTGATTTTCACAGCTTTTGTCAGTTTTCACTTCCATTTATAATGATGTTTTAACATAATTTACCAAAAGTAATAGAATGATGGAGAAGCAATGATACCATATGTCACATAAACCTGGATGTAAAGAGGTACAAAACTGCAGTAATGGGACATCCAACCTGCTGGGATACCTTTGGAAATGGAAATTGATTTTTCTCAAGGATTCTTTACTGGGTGAAATAAATTAAATATACATTTAGTTTTACCAGTTTAAAAACCTCTTTGTTAAAATCAGAACAGCGATATAGAGACATGTTCTAATAAATTAAAGCAAGATAAATGCTGTCTGGCAGCTTGCTGAATACCTCAATTTATGGGTTTCTTTAAAACCTGAAGAATACAATAGGAACCTCACAGGAAGATAGTCTGTGGATGTCACTGGAACACTTTGACTACTTAGAGCTTATTTCAGCTTTGATGAGGTAACCATGTGTCTGGGCTCTTTATTCTTCTTTCACTTGATGCTTTCAATCTGATAGGATTCTTCTGGTGAGTATTTGAGTTGAAGTCTGTTTGGTTTGGGTTGATAGGCCCAAGCATGACCTTAGAAATAAGACAGTCAACCTCAAACTGCTAGATGGTCTCTACTGAGACACTTAAAGTTAATAAGATTTTAGGACACAGTTAAAACTGTTGGATTCATTTTGCTGGTATAATTTACTGCATTAATGGTCAAAAAAAAAGAGTGAAAAACAGAGTAAGACTGTTAATTTCAAGCACCATTACAGAAATACAGTACAATAAAATAAAAAATCAGATAAATGTTCATCTGCTGTAAACTGATGGTTGTTAAGAGCCCGTTGCCCTGAAGCAAGCTGTTCTTGAAGCAGCAGCAGACCTAGGTCACTATCATTTGTGAAATGCAGATTACTTATTGGGGATTTCTGTTAGTGTTTTCATAGAAAAAGGGGTGATTTAAGTAGTGTTTCTCCGATAATGAAGAGTTGTCATCATTGAGGTGGTTGTATTAATACACTGCTGCCTGTTGCTTTAGTGGCTAAGGCATTCCTGAATGAATAAAACAGACTAAAGTCTCAATGCAGCTCAACAGTCAATATCTTCTGCTTCTCAACCTAGTGCTGGGCAGCCAGTCCTCCAGCTCCACTTGCTCTTGTCAATGCTTATGGAGCTCTCCCCTTCAGCCCATTTTTGCTAGCAAAGGCATCTGTGCTGTACTTAAAGGGATAAGCCCTGGTGTGACACCCATCCATGGATTGACTCTGCCTGTTTGCTGGCAGGGCTGATTCTGTAGCTGAAGAGTCCCATATTCAGCTTTATTTATTACCGGTTCAAATATCGTTTCATTGTTTAACAACGCAATTGTGTTTCCCCAAGATCAAAAGTGAAGTGGTCTCTGACAAAGCTCACGTGCATAAAAAATTTACACTATTCAAATGCCCACAGATCCTTCCATAGCTGCTTCCCTCTCATAAAGATTACACATGAGGTAAAAGTGATACCACGTACAAAACATTCAGGGTTAAAACTGAGTCACGCTTTTTGAAGCACGGGTCCTTTAGGAAGATATCAGTCGTTGCAGCATCTACTCAGAATAGGCATCAGAGCTGTTTCTCTGGTGAGAACTTGAAGGCACCTTAGCTGGTCAAATGTGTTTAAAAGCTCAGGTGTAACAAGCTTGCTCAGGTTGTGCATATTTGCATCTCAGCCTGGATCCCAGTCCTGTTACTCATTTGATTTGCATTACTTGTAGATATCTAAGAATCAGTCAGACAGGTTTCTAAAACTCACTGTTGGGTATTTAGGTGCAGTCAGACAATGTAATTTGGAGTAGGTTTTTTTTTTTTTCCTTTAAATACAGTAAATACCTTCTCCAGTGCTTTTTGTGCATACCAAACAGCCCTGGTGACACTTTGGGTCTATTTCATGCATTCTGACATTTTCAGCCAGATAAACATGTAGTACGCAGCAGAAGTGATTGCGATAGCTTCTTAGTTTCTGCGCTGCCTATTGTATTAAATAATGGCTTAGACAAAGAAAATAAATCCAGTTCATGCATAAAGATGATTGGAGTAGAATAATAATTATGCGCATAAGTTCAGATCTTGAGCGTAGCACCTTAAGGGAGAAGCCCAAATCCATGTTCAGTAAATGCATGCTCCTATCCTATTGAACACAAGGGAAATTTATTTCTGGTATCCGGTCCTGTCTATGGAGGTGTGGACACAGGCATTGTTCACCGAGGGAGTCAAGTGAGCTCAGCTCTCCTTCCATTAGGACTTTCACAGTGGAGGCTCTGCGGAACTTTCTCTCTGTGAATTAAAGCAGACTGTTTCCTTCAATTTCTTTGCATCTTCATAGAATCACAGAGTGGTTTGGGTTGGAAGGACCTTAAAGTCCATCCAGTTCCAACCCCCTTGCCGTGGGCAAGGACACTTTCCACTACAGCAGGTTGCTCCAAGCCCTGTCCAACCTGGCCTTGAACACTGCCAGGAATGGGGCAGCCACAGCTTCTCTGGGCACCCTGTGCCAGCACCTCAGCACGCTCATAGTAAAGAATTCCTAATGTCTAATCTAAATCTACCTTCTTTCAGTTTAAGGCCATACCCCTTTGTCCTATGGCTACACGCCCTTGTAAACCTTACTCATCTTAACTCGTCAGATACTCAGAGCTTCAGATCTTCTTGCAGAAAGCCCCCATTGCGTAGCAGAAAAGCCTCACTTACTATGGAGTACATTTGTACTCATTTTGCAAGGAATAATTTTTTCTCCAAGTCCTTTTTATGGAAGGCTGAGTACACTTGGCAGATTGTAGGCTCCATGTGCAAACACTTACTCTGGGGAGCAGTGCCCTTGCAATTAGTAACTTGCCCAGATATCAAGCAGCTATTTGTACTGGGTAACATCATGCATGGTAGCAAGTAGTTCTCAGAATTAAAGGGTATGCTGCCTAATTTTGCATCCTGTTCATTTTTGTAGGTGCTTTTGCTGTGATGAGGTAGGAAGATGAAGTCCCCTTATTTCCGTGGTGCACCTGGAATGCAGGTAAGTGTATACTACAGTTTCATGAGTAGGGGAACTACCACCAGTGCCTTGGGTCTACAGAGCTCCCCATTTTGTGTTGTGCAAAGCATAGGAATGGAACAGAGTCATATAGAATAAAACAGAACAGAAGCAAAGCCTTTGCTTTTTACCCGCTCACATCCATTTTAACTTCTAAGAATGTTTCCTTTTTTAATGGCCAAAAAAAATAGCCCAGAGAAGCTCATAGAAACCTCAGAAGAGATTTAAAACATTCCATCTGTGAAACTGTGATTAAAATATTGACACACGATCAATAAACCTGTGAAACATTATAAAAGGTAACTGCAGTGGCTGCAAAATTCTGTGGGATAATTAATATTGGAATACTATGAATTAATTTAATCACGGTACGATACTTACATGCATAGAGGGTGGAATTTTTTGGTGGAGTAAGAAGAAAAGGCACTTAGAGATAAGTGTTCTGCTTACTCATGGTTCTCCCTGAAATTTGTGCTTTCCAACTTTGGGGGCATTCTTCCAGTAAAGAAAGCCCAATGAGCTCTTTCTGCTATAGGAGTCATTGCTGTCAGGGACAGAGCTGTAAAGAGAAAGCTGGGTTTATGATGAAATGAATGGAGTTGGAAGGGTCCAAGCTTGTTCCAGGATTTTATTCTGCCACAAGAGCAGCTGTGTTTGTTCTAAGATAGTTTTGGAGTTTTTAAACTCGTGATTATTCTATTAATTTTGAGAAAAGGTTTCAGTGTTTAATGTGGGAATTTGGCTGTAAGTTTGCATATGCTTCCATCCAGATAGTCTAAAAATGAAGTGAAGCAAAAAAGTAGGGGTTTTGGCAGTATGGCTCTGTGTTTCTTGCAGTAGATCTGAGGTGATAATGCTGCTTTATCCTCTCCTGTATCTCTTGTGAAAGGTATCAGTGATACAATGACAATAGCACAGCAATAAGGGAAGAATGTCTGGTCGCCACTACCATAACCCAGACCACCAAAAGAGGTTCTCACCTCGTGAAACTAGAACTTCAGTAAGAAGTAATGTTAGTTACGATGCTCACAAAGCAGCACCCTGGAAGTCAGGGAGCAGCCAAGAGAGTCTCAGTCTCTCAAGGTGTAGGTATTAGCCATAGCTGTGTCTAAAATTGTTTCTAACTGAAGTGTGATTCTGCATATTTTGTACCCAAATGCAAAATGCAGATAGGGTTCTTGGAGGCGTTCAGAATAGTATGCCCTTGGAAAACACAGGATGTGAAAGCCAGCAGCATGGTTGCTAATTTTCTGTATTCTCTATGGTTTTCACTGACCCGGTGATCTCTTCCTTTATGACCCTAAGGAAAAGCCATATCCTCACAAGGATTCACTAACATTTTGGAGAGCCATTCTGTGTGCAGTGCTGGGTTTTGTGAATTAACAAGTGTTCTAAATGAATGCAATAAAAAGAAATCAGGGATGCTGCATTGCAAAATGGGCTTTGTTCATTTATTTCTGACATGAATGGTTTCGTTTTAATTATTTATAATCCTTCACAGTGCATTGGTAAGTGTGCTGCAACATAATTTGTTAAAGTAATGAAGTCTTTGCAGTGGCAGACCATGGCACAGCTGTCACATCAGTTGGGTACAGTGGGGAACAACTGCTGGAGGAGAGGGAAAGGAAGGTGGGTTTGCTTTAATGTGCTTGTAGTATGGAAACAACTGATGCACAGACCTTGTCACCTGGACATTTTGTTTTTCATTCACACTGTTAAAGACAACTGGCACATCAGGTGCAAATAAGAGCTCATGGTGTGGATTATGCAAGTGGTTTTACTTATAAAAGGAGAGATGCTGCTTGTCCTCCTAGCCCAAACTATATAGCGCACTCAGTGGCTGAATAAATCAGTGTCACATGTGTAGGTAGGAGAAAGAAGCAATAACAAGGCAGCTGAGACAGTTGTGCTGCTGGTTTGGGGGAAGACTGAACAGAAATAGCAAATGCCACAAGGAACTGGGCATATACAGGAGGAAGAAGTTTAAAATTGCAAAGCATATATGTTTTCTGGTTTCATACCTTCAGATCATTGCCTGCTCTCTGAAGTCAGCATTGGGAAACAAATAAAGACACTTTGGAGGCAAAGTTACCTTAAATAACCCCAAATCTCCTTCATAAGATTTTGCATGGGAACTAAGAAATGGAATATTCCTTTTTCGAAGCAGGGAGAAGAAGAAGAATAGGGCACTTGGGAAGGAGAAAGAAAACGTTAGAAGACACAAGAGTAATAATTTAATCTGCAGTAAATACAAAGGAATAAGCACAAGTAAAATATCTTCCCCTGGATTTCACTGTTTATAATCCATGTTCTTTTTCCTCTCTCTCCTGCTCTTGCGTTGCTGTTTCACATCATTGATATATTCAGCATTTGAAACAATGCATAGAAATTAGTGTCTTCTTTTTATCACTTGATATCAGATATATCAATATAAATGTGGACGTGCCACGCAAAGGCAATCAAATTTAGTCTGGATTTATGCATATGTAAATGGTTCACTTTTCAATAGTACTTGCAGCTCTTTGCTGCAGTAATCATGCTAATCTCTGATGACTTTGGGGAAGACCAGAAATGTTAATGAAGAGTGCAGCTTTCATAGGGTCTAGAATATTAGAACTTATGGAATATGCTCTGCAGGCTACTTTATTCCAATGTCTTTCTTATGAAGCTGCTTGTCTGGATTAAGATGGGATGTAAAACACAAACCTTACTCTTGATCCCACAGACTTATTAATGGTCTTAATTTCATGCACTAATGTTTCATTGGGACAGTTCACAGGAGGAAGAGTAAGAATCTTCATGAGACTTTGCAGAACTGAGATCCAGAATGTGAACTTTGTCTTCTTCCTTAATTATAATCGTGCGCTATTTTCAGGGACAGTGGCCAGGTACCTCAGTTACAGATAGCAGCAGGTTGTGTTTATGCATTACCCTACAATCTCTGGCTTTACAACCCCGGTATCATCCAGTCACTGACCTGCAGTCAGTGCTTATTCTTATTTTCTCTGACTCTCTTTTGCACCATGACAGGATTTTGCTTCTGACCATTCCAGCAGCATAGCCGAGTGCTGCCTCCTCTTCCTCCTTTTCCCTTCCAAAGGAATGCTGAATATTCATTAGGAAAAATGAGGGGTACTCTTGTATCCCAGGTTGTCTTCCCCATCAAAAGCCTCACATTGGGTTGATCTGTGTTAAAAAGAAGCAGTTGGCCTTTGTAGTGCTCCTTTCTCTGCTCTCAGGGTCATGCCAGAGAGAATCCTTCCTTATTGCGTTACCTTCATAGCATATGGAGGCATTCTGAATTCAACTAAAAAGGATGTATATTCTGAGAAGCGTGTGTTATTCCAAAACTAAGATGTGCCCAGTGCCTATACCATGTACACAGGTCCTGAGGGCCCTCTCTATTGCCTCTCCTCTCTTCAAGGACAGCAAGGTCTCCTGTTATAACCATGCTTTCCTCTAGGCTTGTCATAGCAGACATTGTGTTCCTATTGTAAAACTGTGGAGATTTATACAAACCAAAGTAGCTGTCCCTGGCACGCTGATTCATCCACGCGATGTAAAGCTGAAATGTTACAGATAAGCCTGCAGTGGTTTTGTAGGGACACCGTGTAATGAGCCGATAAACCACAGAGTTACTGCATTCTCAGATGTCATTTACTTTCTCCAGGGCAGGTGAAGCCAATCTGGGGTGAGCAGTAACGGTCTCCAGCAACTATAAAGGCAAAATGAAGTGTGACACTTTTCAACTCAGCAAAAATAAAAGTGAGCTCTCCTTCTCCACTCCTCTGAATGCTTCGGTTTTAGCTTCCAGCCAGGGCTGTCAGTTTAGACTAGACTCAGCAAAGCGAAGGCCTCTGCTCAAGGCATTATAGCACCATCTGACTCCTTCTCCTCGCTTTTTCCTTCTTGTTAATTCATCTTCACTAGGCCTTTATTTACTTACTATCATACTTGTTTTGTTTCTTATACCTAAGGCATCCACAACGGCTTCGAGTATGGGGAAAAGGCTGGACCTTGATTTGTAATGTAAAAAGGATCAAGTTGTGCTACATCTTCTAAGGCACTTCTTATTTGCCTGTAGTGAGAATATCTGTGTCTGTTCTGTCAAATATCAAATCCTGGTTTTCCCTGCATGTGTAGGCCAGTGTTACTGAGCTGTTTTCTTTGGGAAGATACTGTTGAGAACCTCAGATAAGGGCCCATGGTAGTGTGCAGTAGTGTTCATAGCAGATGTGTCTTAGTTTTTGCTGAAAGCAGAACGCTATCACTGTCTTTTGCAATGTAAACTAGTCCCTGTTTCAAGAAACCAGTACAGAATCTCCCCTGTTTGCTTATTTCCACTTTCACCATTACTGATTCTCCTGCCTGCTCAGCAGCCTGTTTCACCAACACTCTGTGCCCGAGGTTTGGGTTTCTGTTCTGTCCTTTCACTTTCATCATCTCAAGTGCTATACTCGTGTGTGATTTCTTGACTCCCTGCAGGTTCCAGATTTAGAGCTTTCCTTTCTTCCTTGTTGTGATCTCTGTTCTCTGTGAAGCCATTAAGTGCTGGAGTAGTTCTCATGTAGGTCTTAGGCCAGTGGCCCCTGTATGGGTTTTGGATCAGAACAGTTTATGTATGTATGAAATAGTTATAAGACAATTTCACTGCTCCTCCTTTTCCATTAGTTATTTTGCTTCCTTGTCTATACAGTGCTATGGGGAGCTATAGCTTTAGGCTAGCAGATCTTCATCTGCTGGCTATTAGCAGCTTGTACGTTTGTTTCTGCAAGGAGTTTATGAAACTTATGGACTCATCTTTGCTACTCCTCTTGTCTCCAAATCCTGCCTGTTTGCTGCATTATTACCTACTTACTTTGTGTTTCTATACATGGGCTGTGTGGCTATGGGAACAGGAACTGTAGACCTTCTGTATTAGAACATAAATTCAGTGGGATTACTCCCCAGTAATGGAGGATTATTCACCTTCTTTCTCATCTTCTCTTTGATTCCAGAAAATGGCTATCTGTCTGCCTGTTACTGTCATGTGTTGGGTTAACTCTGTGCATAGAAGATCTGTTATGTGCTCGCTGTTACAGTAGGGTATTACTTATCAAAGTTAATTTTGCTTGGGCTACAGCACAGTTGAAAGTAAATATGGAACTTCTAAAAGTGTATGGGGATCCTCTAGTGTGTGTGAGCATTTTAACTAAGTTACAGATGTTCAGGAAGCCCAGTCCTACATTAAAGTGATGACCAGGTATATCTTGCTGGACAAAGCTGGACTCAGATACAGCCATGCACTAAACCACTGTTTTTCAGGGCTCTCACAAAAGGGCATTTGCTGATGTCTGCACAGGGTCAGTTGTAAAAGCTGCTTACAGTTCTGCTATCTGTCTAATCCACACCTCTGGCGGGCAGAACCAAAGACAGCATTAGTGGAAAGGGTTCCAGCCTGCTAAGAATGCAGGCCTTTGTGTTTTCTTCCTTCTTGCCCTTCCCATTCCTCTTGCATGCACGTGGTTAAGGAGCCAGGCAGAGACTTAAGATTTTTCTTGTAGCATTGTGCTTCCTGAAAGGGAGCCCTGAGGTGCTTAGGTTCTGCTGGACTCTAACCGCTAATCGCATGCATGAGAACAGGTCTTTTTACTTGCCTTGGGCACCCACACTTTTTTCCTTGTAATTTACTTTTGAATTCATTCCCATATTGGCAAACACAGCACTTAATTTAAGAATGTACTATTGCTGGAATCAATACTTATACAAAAAGACAGTTCCCAAAGCTAAAAGCCATAGGAAAATCAGATTTGGTTTCAGCTCTTCCTTTAGACATTTTATGACCATCTCACATCCAGCAGTCACCAGAGTCAGGCTGTGTAAGAACAGAACAGGACAAAGATTTCAAAGAGTGCTTACTGGGAAACCAATTCCCTAACGTGTCCCTAGGAGACTGATAGTTTCCAGAATGCCTTAGCTCTCAGCCTTTATGACAACCTATCTCCATTTTGTTAGTCTCACAAGACCCAAACCTTTGTTGTTCTAACCCTTTTTCCCTTGGAAGCTAGCAGAGCTTGGAGTGTGTTACTGACCCTTCCTGAAGAGAGTTTTCACTGTTTAAGTGGATGATGCTAAAAAACACACATTGAATCACCTGTTTGCGAATACTTTGAAAGCAAATACACTCACACACATTCATTTTCCATGATCAGAGAAATACAACAACGTGTGGTATAAGGCATTTGTGACTTCTGTTCATAAGAAAGGAAGGCAGCTCTGTAACAACAGATAATTGATAAAAGACTGCATGGTGGTGTATTTTGAGTAAGGACTATTTCACTGTGGATAAATCTCCTGGATTCATATGAGTATCAGTTAGATTCCTCAATTACATTGGAGTAGAGAAAGAGCTCAACAGATCTAGGATAGAATATAGAGTATAGTTTGTTTCATCATGCAGGGATAAGAATTTGATGCCGTAGTTGCAAGGGGAGTGTGCAATTCCCTAAATCCTAATATAAAATCGTAGTTCTCTCTTTTTATCAGTACTCTGGATTATTGCTCCTTTGCCTCCCTGAAAGCCTCATTTAGTCACTCAGGTTTCTTATAATTCATGGGTTTTACTCACTGGAAGTTTAAGCCTCAAAGTTTCTGAGCAGTTTTTGCTGTTTTGGTGAGCTACAATAAGAGAAATACATGATTTGATGTATTTTCAGAAAGAGACAGTATCAGTTCTTTGTTCTATCCAGAACTTTTCAGACTCTTAAAGTCCAAAGTATTATGCAGTGCTGTAAATTGTAGACACTCCATTCAGATTAAACTCTTATAGGAAGGGAGCGTGTCCATCTCTATGTCCTTTCCCTCCTACATACAAAGCACAACATAGGCATACTGTGAATGAATGGGGGTCGGTGAGCTCAGCAATGCTCTTGTGTGTTTTACACATAGCTTTTGTGTAATTTGCACATCAAACCAAGTAATTAGTGCTATGTCTCATAAAACCAGGCTTTAGTTTTATTAGCGATCATTAGCTATTAATGTAATAAATTTAAGCAGTTATTGCAGTCGTGGCAATTTAAATCCACAAAACCCTAGGCTTGGCCTATGTATGCTTAATTTAATTTCTATTACTTATTTTGATGTGTGTATCTGCATTCTGTTACATCGGTAACTCGATGCCAAGTGAATTACTGTTTATTAGAAGTTTCTGGTCTGTAACGTGTGTGGGTATATGAGTGTTAGAATGAAATGAGATAAAATTCCTATACGGAGATGTGAATGTATTTCATAGTCTAACACAGAGGTGTCATGCAGAGAGCAAGCATCACTTCAAGAAAGCAGTACCATTGTTTCAAAGAGAGATGTTAAAAATTCAAACCCAGGTATTCATTTATGAATCAATAAATAGCAGTCATATAGTTTTATGGCTATGTTTAATCTCACATATGTAAAATCTTCAGTGATATATGGCTACTGTTTATATGCATTTTAAGAGCTCTTCCACACGAATGCTTTGTGTCCTTCCCATGGGAGCTACACAGTTAAAAGGGAAATGAACATGAGAGCTTGGAAGAACACATACATCCAAAGGTGAAAACACAATTTATATGTAACAAGGCAGAGAGAAATCACACATACTGATGCAGTATAACATGCAGATTTTCATAAGCTCAGAGCTGTGCTGTAAGCCGTGCTGGCCAGTTGAGGCTAACAAGATGTCAAGAAATCACCACTATCTGCTGCTTCTGCCCTCTTTGCCAGTGCTATGCTGCTCCTGCTTCAGTAGGCATTCCTGTGTTTTGCTCGGGACATGTTGTATGTTCATAGCCTGCCTCTGAATCCTCTGCTTGCAAAAGTGATCCTTGCTGGTTTGGCAGGACCCATGTATATGATGTTGGCTAAATCTTGTTCTAGATAAATAAAAAGCAATAAGGAGAAATAAGGCATCGCAACATGGTGGTATCAGTCTGACCCCCGGTCTCTAGTAACTTTACTCATTGCTCCCATTAAATCCCATTTAATTACTCACTCAGCCCAAGCTGGTTCTGGCATATTTCAAAACACCCGCTTTCAGAACCTTATCCATGTCTTTGTAAGACATGTTCCTGCAGCAGTTCCCACTTGTGCTCCTGCAGCGGTTTCTTTGCAGAAGAGGTGTGTTTCCTGAGGAATGGGTTCAACATCCCACACTGGGAAGATACGGTTTCTGTTCCTGGCAGAGAGAGATCTTTGATTTCACTCAACATAGGGATTCTTGGTTTTCTAATATTTACTTACGTTATGCTCACATGGGATTTCACATTCTGGTTTTGACACATCTCATTTATTTAACAGCTTCAAGTACAAAGATGTCATGGTTTTCTTTATGGATGAGGAGAGTAAAGCACTGTTACATTATGTGAATCACAGGGGATGTCTGTACAATGACAAAGTCCTTAGCTACCAGGTCTGTGCTGCTTTAAGCTACGGAGAATGTCCCTTTACCATTCAAACTATGTGGCTTAATATATAACTTTTGGTTTAGATATTGCATTACTTATATTATTAATTAACCTTAATATTACTTTTTCTGGGGTATATTTGTTTCTCCAAGCTCTTGACACAAGTTTTCCTCCTGATCTTTTAAGGGAGCTGTACAGAATAATAAAGGAGATGTTGAAGAATATGAGGCATTAAACCTCTGCAGTTGTTTCCAATTTGTCACTATTAAAAATATGCATATATTCTTAATTAGAATAAATGTTGACCTCTAAATAAAGAAAACTTCCAGTTTAAACCAAACAAGCAAGATTAAATAACTCTGCACTCCCTGCATCTACTACATTTCAGGTTTGATGGAATATCCTTCACATTCTAGGTGTGTTAAATCCTTCACAGTCTAATAGTCAGAATACATCTTGACAATGCTACTGTCATGTAAGTGGGGAAAGATGACCTTGTGTTTGCAACAAAAGATGACATATGGGACTGATTAGTATATTTAGGTTTTTTTAATGAAAGTTGTTGAACTAAAATTGGGGTTTTTCAGTGTATTTTGCAGAGACCATGCTCTGAACTCTGGTGGGTTTTGCAATAACAGTCACTCGATTCCCTCCTGTTCCCCTCTCTTTTAACAAAAGCTGTTATTGTGTGTGTTTGCCTCCATTTTTTAACATTTGCCAGGTTTTTTTAAATAGTCCAGATGATATTATAAAAAAACTTGAGCTGTGTAAAAAACCCTCTATTTTGGCACTTTTAAAGGGAATGAATATTCCTTTCTTATCTCCCTCATACTTCATCTCATCATCTGTTGTGTATGGATATGAATATCTGAACTGATTGGTTGTTGTGGAACTTAAGCATTTGTCTGGAAAGTTTCAAGATCCTTGGATTTTAAGCCCTAAGGACATGTAATTAAGAGCATAAGGAGCAACATAAGGACCTGAGCTATGGCTCATAGCCAGTTTTGATGAATGATGTGTAATGGAAAGAGAAGGGTTGGAGTAATCACTAAATTAATTCTGACTTTTCTGGAAGGAGCATCACAGAGTCTGGAGCTTCCTTCCCTTTGTCCCAAGGAGAGGCAGAAGAGATCTGGGTCCCTTCCAGCCCAACCCTTTCTATGATTCTGTGAGCTGTATGAAGACAGCTGAGAAAGTTGGAGATCTCATAGCAGCCTTCCAGTATCTGAAGGGGGCCTATAGAGATGCTGGGGAGGGACTCTTCATTAGGACTGTAGCGGTAGCAAAAGGGATAATGGGTTCAAACTTAAGCAAGGGAAGTTCAGGTTAGATATAAGGGAGAAGTTCTTCACTATGAGGGTGCTGAGGCACTGGAATGAGTTGCTCAAAGAAGTGATGAATGCTCCATCGCTGGCGGTGTTCAAGGCCAGGTTGGACAGAGCCTTGGGTGATGTGGTTTAGTGTGAGGTGTCCCTGCCCCTGGCAGAAGGGTTGGAACTAGATGATCTCAAAGTCCTTTCCAACCCTAACTATTATGGGATGCTATGGCTCTCTGGTTTTTTGCTTCAGTCGAGGGCTGGTTGTTTTGCAAGGCACTCCGCTGTGCTGTAGATTGTGAGCCCAGTTTCTGGAATGGAATTGAACCTAACCTTTCCATAAAAAGGAGAGTGAATATGCTAGCAGCTGACACAGACAGATAAATCCCATAACACTGTCAAACTCGGCAGAGACCATACACTTTTGTGCAAAACATACGTAAACCTCAATGCTGTCAAATGAAAGAGAGAATTTTATACTCCCTGTTCCCCACTGATATATGTTTGGCTGTCATCTTATTTCATAGTTCAGGCAATGAAACGCTCTTTAAATGTGTATTATAAACCTATAGTTGAGAACATTTTCCTACTGGATTTAAACCATTACCCCCAAGGTTCTTAAAGAAACCCTTCTGTGTGTCACTGTCCAAGATCAAGGGGTTTATGCACAGGCTGGTAAATTGAATAGGGAATACTTCTGTTCCGAAAGTCAGATCTCCAGAGAAAAATGATAAAGTGTGAGTATCTGTAAGTAAGAGTGATGTTCTCTAAGGATAGTTGAGCAAGGCTGATAATACAAAATATGTAAAACGTGGAAAATATTTAATACTTCTATTTCTTTCCTCTGAAGAGTTGGAGGGGTTGTGTTAACAATATATACAGTGCTACTGTGCCCGGGCACACAGGGGAAGTGCAATATATTCATTCTCAAATCACTAGTTTGTGAAATGTGTTTCTGGTATCCAGGGATTTTCAGGACTGTTACACTGATAAGGAGTCAAGGGCAGTCTCTTCGTGAGTTGAGATGGCTCTCAAGGGAGAAGAAGGGGATAGAAGGAAAGGAGCAGCAGATTGAGCTGGACAGTTCAGTGTTTCTTTGCTTCCAAATGCTGGGGGTTTGGGTTGTTTTTTTCCAGCTCTTCAGTCTGCACCTATTTAAAGCTGTCTGGCAGCTTCACTTCTGAGTTATGGCCTGCCCTCCTGAAGCGGCTCTGTAAAAGGCTTTCTGTTGGAATTCATGGCTACAAGGAGAACCTTCCACCGGCTTAATTTTGTATGATTCCTGTGGGACAGACAGAGAGAGCAGCTTTCCCTATAGACCCCACCAACAATGTTATTGTATGAAAGTCACTGTCAGCAAAATACTTAGGAGAGGAGCAATGATGTGGAGGAATATCAAAGATTCTGAGTCTTCTGCATCGTTGGATCTCCCTAATAGAATGACAGAATAACCTTGAGATTTTGCTGGCTTTTTTATGCAAGGATCCTAAAATAAAAGCCTGGAGGAAGGGAAGGTATAGCACCATTAAAGGGCTGAAGATGCACTTTACCATCAGGGCTTAGACCATGCAGAATTAGAGCAAAGGGAAGGAACTAAATACGCTCTCCTTCTCTGAAGTCTCTTTGAAAGAGGGAGTCAGCAAACATTCCAGGTGTGTCCTGCCATGTCCAAGGGACATGAGTGGAGTTCCTCTGCAGGCAGAGGTGCAATATATTGTTTCTTGTAGCAGGTTTAAGGAAAGAAGGCTGAGAAGCCATAACAAAGCATCTTATTGCTGCTTAACCATTAGCAGCTAGCTAAACTGAAAGGTCCAGTGGATTTCTTTTGCTTATAAGAAAACAAATAGCTGGCAGAGACAGGTTTGTGTTTGAGGCAATTCAGGGTTTTACCAGAAAATGAAGGGAGGGCTTCTCCTTTTTTTCTCTTCTTTCCTGCTTCTCTGAGAAGCAGAAATAGGTCAAAACTAACAAGAGAGAGTTTAATCAAACACCCACATATCCTTTGTTTCAGCCAGACTGCTTAGGAAAGCTCCTTCTGCACTTTTCTCAGGACCATGTTCCCAGCACTCACTTTACATGTCCTTCCAGTTTTCACCCTCTTGTGTAAGCCTCCATGGTCACTGCTGTCGGGGAGCTGCATGGCTTTACCAGGCAAGGTCCTGAGACCCCACAGTTGGTCGGGAAACCTCCTGCTTCAGCTTCTGCAGCTTTTCGCCTCTATTTTAGGTGAGGCATCTGCATTTCCTTGGGTTTCTCATTGCCTAAGAGAATACGATTATTGTCTGCACTTACATTGTCTAAACCCCATTACTTTAGCCTCAAGGAACTGTTCCTTCAGCCATAACATTTTTATAGCTTGAGAGAATTGTTTAGAACTGAGAACTGGGATTAAGATTGTATATTCTTACAAAAGAAAGTTGATGCTCAGTTACACGTGGCTTTGTGATTGATGACTGGATCCCTCTCAGCTCATCTCCAATTGCCAGTAAAGCCTTTATGATTAGGAGAATTTTAGGCCCTTTGAGTTTCAGTGACCTATTCCTTAAAGCTGCCCAGGCTTCACTGGGTAATTGCTTCACCTCTGGGGTGTTGCTTTAGGCCCCGGAAAATGTGGAATCTTCTTCAAAACAGATATTGCGCTTTCTGGAAGCTGTTTGTAGTCTTCAACATTAAGCAAGTCGGTAGGAGAAACAGGAGCAAATAGGTATCTAACACCTTGCTTGGCTCTGGAGGGCAGTTTTATAGTCTACTGTGTGGTACGTTATTTGCTGAAGAAATCAAGGACAGAAGGCAAAAACTTCTAACGGGATTTGGTGAGTTTTGGCTTGAACTTGAGCATGGTTTTCCTTGCAGGTTAAGAACCATGTGTGGAAGGTGTGTGGGTTTTTAAACCAAAGTGAAACCACAAAGCCTCCTTTTCAGCAATGTTAATTTCTCTGGTTGTGCTTAAACTGGTTCTTCAGTTGCATGCATAAATCAGCTTCCCCTGTGAAAGCAGCAGAAATAACTTGTGTCAGTTATGATGGAGTCATCGGGCGTCACGATTCTTATTTCACTCCAAAGTATCACTGGCTTCTACGCAGCCACAAAGTGCAGAACCTCTCCCGCACAGTTGTCTCATGTATAGATCTTTGGATGCCCAGAGCAGGAAGCCTTCCTGCCCCTTGTCATGTACAGCTCCAAGTTCACTCAAAAGTGAATTCTGGTAATGTTACACAAGGCAAGTAGCAACTAACAGTACAGTCCTCACTGGAACTTAGGGCTGTAGCATATTCTGCCATTGCTGTTGGAGGCAGAAATCCTTGCCTTCCTTAGTATTTGAGCTCCTGATTTAGAGAACTAAAATCCCTACTGAATCCCTTTTGTTGTTGTCCTCGTGGATAAACTTAACTCTCACCAGTCCAGGTGCAAACACATGAAATTAGAGGAACGATAAGGGAGGATTAAAGCAGAGGTGCATGACACGTTTTGCTCTCTGGAATATGTTCTGCTCACCCGTGATTTTCAGTGTTCAAGTTAGTTTGGTAAGAACACTTTTGGCTGTTATTGAAATGGACACTTTGAGCCATGTAATTTCTCCCTTACATTTCTTCTTTTCACTTTAGCCTCTCACTTCCTCCATTCTCTTGTCTTTGACACTGCTGTATCCTTTGATAGTTTTTCCACTGTACTTTTGTATTACTTTCCATTCGTTGTGATTCCCTTTATTCTCTAACAACTACTTTTTCCTTTCTCGTTCTCTCATTCCATTACTATCATTTTTTCTCCTTCACATTCCTAGATTATTTACTGTAGGTCACTTATGTTTGTTATTCCTAGTGCTTCTGCTTTTATTTCTGTTAGTTCCTCTTGTGAGATAACAGCATACCCATGCACATATCGTAGAATCTTACAGTAGTTAGGGTTGGAAAGGACCTTAAGATCATCCGTCTCCAACCGCCCTGCCACGGGCAGGGACACCTCACACTAAACCATGTCACCCAAGGCTCTGTCCAACCTGTCCTTGAACACCACAAGCAATGGAGCATTCACAACTTCCCTGGGCAACCCATTCCAGTGCCTCACCACCCTTACACTAAAGAACTCCTTCATCATATCCCATCTAAACTTCCCCTGTTCAAGTTTGAACCCGTTACCCCTTGTCTTCTCACTACAGTCCCTAATGAAGAGTCCCTCCCCAGCATCCCTGTAGTCTGCCTTCAGATACTGGAAGGCTGCTCTGAGGTCTCTACGCAGCCCTCTTCTCCAGGCTGAACAGCCCCAACTTTCTCAGCCTACATCAACATATATACATAGAATCACCCTTGCAAACTTGCATCCCTATTATACACATATAACTCTTCCTTCAAGGGGTCTTTCCTCTGATTCTCACCTACTCAGGACCTATGGCTGACTCCACTGCGGCTTTACTTGAGGGCATCTACCCAGTGCCAAGAGTAAAGTCTGAGGAGCAACTGAGCCTTATTTTGCCCCTGGAGGTTGAACTGACAGAAAAAGAACCAGCACATCAAGCAAGGGGTACAGGCTGAAGATCCCTGAGCAAGATGGCCATAGCACTGAAGGATGTTTCTACCAGTGGTGGTGACTCCTGCTCCTGTAGGAGTGGGAGAACAGTAAAGGAAAGATCTGACTGACTTTGCTCTCACGGGGTTGCTTATGGAGGGATGTAGTTGCAGTCTAGATGTTGTTGCAGCCTAGCAGGTAAATGTTATCAGTGAGGCCCATCTGGGTTGGATTTGAGTGTGTAGCCTTCAGCCTGGAGTCAAGCATAAAAGCAACGGAAGATAACGTGGCTTTATGTCAGCAGAGACTCCTTTTGGAAAATACATTGTTTAAAGTATCATTCAACTGTAAAATAATGTAATGTTTGCATAAAGTAAACGTTGTTGACTCGCTTTTTAGCAAAAGCAGCTATTAATAAAAGAGGTGCTTTCTTGAAAAGCCTTTGGAACCTTGGAAGAACCCAGAGCTCCTTTTGCCTGGAATTATTCTTCAAACTCTGTTTTCTTCAGTCCTTTCTATTTGCTTTGCTGCCTGCTTTCTAGAAGCATGTGCCCTGCAAAGCATGGACCGCTGTGTTGTGGTTGGAGAGATGCAGCACGGCTACGGCTGCCGTTCAGCATGTCCCCTTTTGCCTGAGGGAAGCATGCACTAAAAGTCTGGAGAACTGGAAGCGAAGCAGTGGACTCAGCCTACTTGTTATGTCTGACATGTCTGAGCCAGGCGTTCGTGCTGCTGCCAGCTCTGCCCTCTGCTCTGCCTGGGGAAGGGGCAAAGGTGCCTCTTTATTTGCTTACAGTGGTACTTGAGAGCTCTGCTGTCACCTGCGTGCAGAGTCATTTGCAAAGAGGCTCTATGGCTGGGGAGCAGAGAGGTGTTTTTTTTAAACCCTAAGCAGATTTATAGTCTGGTTTCCTGTCAGATCTTTGCATTTTCTTTCTCTGCCCCTCCCAGCCTCTGACACACTTTTTCTTACTTTCTGTGTTGCTCTGTGCGCGTTCCGCCACCGATGCGCTGCCTGCTTGCATTCCCAATTCTCCCTAAACTTTTGGTGCTTTAGGGGCCGAGGGGTGTTTTGCTCCTTGTGTTTCATTCACTTCTCACCAGCTGCAGAGCACAAATAACCTCTCCAAGACTCCTGGGGAGACACCGACCGTTGCATGGAGGCGACGTAGAGAGAGCTTCAGCCTGGGTCAGCTGCAGCAAGGCAACCCGGTCACTCATGAGCACCCAAGGTAAGGAAAGCAGCTGATAGATCACCTCCACCTCGCTGCTGGCTGGGCAGCACTTGACTCCAATCATTACAAGTTCCACTTTCACCCCTTTTGTGTTCGTTTTTCAAGAGTCTGTTTCCTCTGAGCCTTTCTTGCCTTCAGCAGGTCTCGTACTTTGCATGCACCGATACTTGGAGCTCAGGGTTTGATGAGGTCAAGCTGAAGGTGCAAACGTGTTCTTAAGGAGGCGTGCACTGAGAGGTCTGGAGAGGGAGATGAAAGGACTGACCATCAGCACTGGTCTGTGGGAGTTTCTGGTTTTACCCATTGTGTCTTACACCCTAGCCTTGTCTTTAACTCTCTTCACTGAGGATTTATGCTTTCTGTTAATTAATAATATCTTTCTTGGTTTCTTACTTCTAATTGTTCTTCCCTCTTCCTTTGTTCTTTTCTCAACCCTAATGTGCCTCTGATTATCTTTTTCACCATCTTTTTATGCCTGTTTTTCATTAAGCATATTTTCTGTGTGGCAGATGCTTCCTTGTTCATTCCTTTCCTTTCTCTCCACCTTCTCTCTCTTGCCTGTGCAGTAGACTGTACATCCTCCCCCATGTTCTTCATCTTTCCTTCCCCTCTGTCACTTCCTTTTCTGTGTTGTGTTCCTCTTTCCCATTGCTCCTCTAGCTTCTCACACACACTCCTGCTTCCTACTCCATCCGCTCTCTCATGTACACAGCAGACATCGCTGCCTTCAGAGTTAACTTAGCACACACACTGGTGTTGCCTCTCCAGTGGGTTGTCCTTGCACACACATGCTGCTCTCCTATCTGTCCTTTTCATGTACATGCACAGGATTTGCATGTTTACAGGTTTGGGAATGCATTCTAAAATACAAGACTTTCATACTTGCATGGCTTCCTTCCCTACTTACTCATTCATAACAAATAACCACTACCATCCTGTCTCCTTGTTTCTTTCTGTCTCGCACAGTATTTTCTAACACCTATAACACACTGTAGCTTCATCTCCACTCACACATACTGCCTGCCCTGACTTCGTATATTCTGTCCCTTCTCTATCAACCCACTCCTTCCTAAGCTCTTACCACAACTCCCCATCAGATTTCTCTTATCTGTGTTTATCTTGATGTTGCATTCATATTGGGAGGAACTGCTGATGCACATGGTCTTACTCTCTGCTGTCTTAGCATCCTCACTGAGTACCTGTAGGGGAACTGGAGGAAGTTATTGCAGTCTCTCAGCCTCCTTTTCCTTTGCAGAATATGCGAGCTGCAGCAGAGGAGATGCTTAATGATGGGACTGAAAGTAGATCTAAAATGGGAGAGAACAATCCAAAATGTCTTTGGAAAACCATCAGTACAGTTCTGATTGATCATGAGCCTTTTTACTAAACTTTAGTATGTTTCAAATCCTGCTCCACAACAGAACTTCTGGTGTGACACTGGCGTAGTTTTTGTCCTATTCATTCTTATGGGACTCCAAATCTCAGAGGTAGAGGTTCTCTGCTCTCAAGGTGTAGTGGGAGAGTAACTTTACTCCTACAATCTGGAAACAGCTCATTTCTTTTATACCAGATATATTGGTGAGTCACCAAGATCAAGCATGGCAAAAAACTGCATCCAAGGACAATGAGTGCTATTATTCCTTGCTTAAGTTTGTAAGCTTTGAACCAGATATGACAAATAAGTACATTTTTTTTGATGAAGACTCTTAGCTTCACCTTCCCAAGCAGGACTATTGAGACTATGGATTTATTTCTGGGGATGCTCTGATATGAGCTTTTGGGGACTGAATAAGGAGCGCTTATTAAACTCAGCTGAATTAATAAGAGAATTATTAGTGAAGAATTCTCTTAGTGATCTGTTCTGCTCTCTCAAATTGTCCATCTCCTCATGAGTGAAAGGAGCTTAAATTTCATCTTTGCACTTATAATATATCCTTTCTGGTTCAGAGCTAGCAAAATGCCACCTTTGAGCTGTGAGCATTGTCTTGTGAATACAGAAGCAAGTACCTTAAAATATCTTTGTCTTTTGGACGTTGGGATCAGTCCACAAGCCCCAAACCATAAAACGAGACATATTCATTTTACACATACAGGTCTAATATGACTCTTTCCTTCTCTGTTGCAACTCATCTTGCAATGTGAAAACTACTTGTGCTCCTTTTAGTCATTCTGCAAAACTTGTATGATGGTTTTCTGCCTTTGTTTTTCAGTATTCTGTGCCCCTATTACTGATCCTTTCTGTAAGGCCTTAGTACCTCCCAGAAATCAACTGACAGAGACGCATCTCTTCTTTCACAACGTCTCTTCTTTCTGTCTCTCTCCTTTCCCTTTTTCATCCTGACAGTCTCTGTACCCTGAGTTAAAAAAAGGCATTGTCAAAGTTGAGTTGTGGCAGTTACAAGGGGACCTGGAGCTAGAAATGCTTTTGTGTGTGTGTATCTAGTTTCTTGAGTTTGAGAGAGGAGAAATTTCAGCTGGAAAGAGTCTGGGAACTTTCCATCCAATTGCCAAGCCCAGAACATAAATTCAGAACCACGGTTGACTCCTTGGTCTTACACAAATGGTTATTTCCAGTTACCTTCACCTTTGAATTAAGGGAAAACTGAACCTTCAACATGGGTGGAAAGAGAACCATCTGACTGCACGTACCTGTTAAAGGCAATTTGAACCTTCTGTAGAAGGATGCATCCCACATAACTGGGGTATGCTGAAGGAATCTGACTGATATATGCCAAATGACCTTGGTTGATATACAGTTACTTGGTGAAATTTTTCGTCATCCATATGGAATGATTGCACACAAGGATGAAAGTTATAGAGATCCTCATTTCTCCTAGTAATATGCCTATGTTACTGAGAGAGAACAAGATACCCACTTTTTAGCACTTCTCAACTCTTTGATATTGAAATGCAGGTTTCATGAAATACGAATGCTTCAGTTAGATGGGATCATTAAGGTTGTGTAACTGATGTAGAATCTGTCCCATGGCAGTTTTCTCTGTAGATAGTCTCCATAGCAATCTAAACTTCAAAGCAACAAGGAATGTGGGACCAGGCCTCATGACTTTCAAACTGGAAGGTAAACCCATAAATCTCACAAAGTTGGTGAGATTTAGCTGGGTTTTACCACTGATAACAGCAGCATGTCTGTAGGAATTGCAGTCTGAGATCTCTGACAACTTGGCTGAGGATACATGATCTGCAGTGAATCTGCAGTTCCTTTCTCTGAACAAATTATGGGGTTTTCTCAGGTGTACACGTAATAAGATTCTCCATCTCTTCCCTTCCCCCCAAACTCTCTCTTAAGCACTGCCTTCACCCTGTAGTCTGGGTCAGTTATTTAATGGCAGTGAACGTTTTCAGTAGGGTAACCTTTCTGCTTGTGATTTGTTCAAGGACTTTGGAATTATAATGGTTGCTGTCAAATGTGTGTAATTGGTCTCTGTGGCACTCAACCAACGAGTGATAAAACTTCTTTCTCTCTACTTCTTTCTTCTGTATTCTCTCCCTATATTACCCTCTCACTTTTGCTCCTTAGGCGAAAGGAGACTGTGATGCCAGTCTGTTTGAAGTGCAGTTTGACTAAAGAGCAGATCTACCATATGCCCCGTCATGGTGTGTCCCAGCCATGAGCGTTGCTCCTTGGCTGGAGGTTTTCACACTGATTTTAGTTAAATATAAAGGTCTTTCCTGAACTTTGATTTTTGAGCACTCTTCTTCCTTCATAATCTTCTCCCAAATATTTGGGCTTTAGGGATGATGACAGTTGTGAGTATCATGAGCTCGTATGCTCAGTGATCTACAAGGGGTGGACTTAACATTTTACCAGTGGGTAAGGCCTTTGTGTTTTTTTATATGAACGGCAAACACACAGGGTTTTTTTCCCGCAGCACATAAAAGTGAATAACTAATAGCACCAAAACTTGGCAACATGTTGTACATAGTCTGCTGTTGCTGCTGAACATATAGTAAAGGGAATATTCTTGTTATTAACCCTATTTTATCGGCAGTGCTGGATGAGGCAGTTCTTTCTAGTGCTGTCTCACCTCTAGGAATCTCTTTAGCAGCTCAAGAGGAAGGAGGAATTTGTTATATCTCCCTGGAAATCTAGCAGAAATGTCAAGTGAAATGCTGTAACATCCTGGTTTTGTCAAAAGGATAAATGTATAGACAGCTGTGTATGTGATATTATTTGTAGTAATTGTTGCCTCACTGAATTTGTCCCTGTAAAGCAACACTGTGTAGTGTTAGCAGACACCATTGTTCTGGTCTCTGAGGCCAGTTTGGCCTTACACAAAGATACTTTTTACATATGTGGGTCTGGTAGTCAGCCCTGGGGCTTTCGTAGTTCAGGGGAGAAATACAGCCTCAGTGTAAGCAAGGAAAGAATTCCCATCGGCCTCCTGAGCACTGCTTGTTTGCTGGCAAGCCTTCCTCAGGTTGTAATTGAGGCACTGAACAGTAAATGTAACATGAGGTTGGTGTTTAATATGGGATAGGGATGTTTTCCATTTGAATGCAGAAAAAGCTGTATGCGAGCGGTACACGTGTGGTTATCATTAGCACTTAATGGATTGTTTCCACCTCAGTCTTTTACAGCTCTATATGTGTATAAACATTTCTAATCTAGCTGTGCCCGTACCTGAAATCAGTATGAGTGTGCTTAATAGGTTGTTGCACATGTTGACTATATTTAAGCACAAAAGTTCCTCCAGGCTTTGAAACACAAATAAAGAAATATTTCAGATGTTTCCCTCTGTGAATTCTGAGCAAAGTGGGAAAACACCCAAAGGTTTCGTCAACTCTTTTTCTAGAGGTCGCACCAAATGCATTTCATTTCCAAATTACAGTGCACTGATGATCACATTTATAAGATCATTTGAAGGCTTTTAGCTTTTGACATCTCACTTAAAACACCAATTAAATACACCATTCACTGACCAAACTGGTCTGTCGTATGAATCATAGAATCATAGAATAGTTAGGCTTGGAAAGGACCTTAAGATCATCCATCTCCAACCGCCCTGCCATGGGCAGGGACACCTCACACTAAACCATGTCACCCAAGGCTATGTCCAACCCAGCCTTGAACACCACCAGCAATGGAGCATTCACAACTTCCCT
>JASSUY010022525.1:0-18368 GCA_032466535.1 Forpus xanthops
TGCTGCAGTCACTGTCCCTGTAGGTGTTCACACACAGTGGAGACGAGGCCTCAGTGCCATGGGTTAATGGTGGCCTTTGCAGTGTTGGAGTAAAGGTTGGACCTGATGACCTAAAACGTCTTTTCCAACCTGGCTGACTCTACGATTCTCTTTAGCTTTTCTGCTCCTCTCTTTCACCAGCAGCCTTAGCTGTGCTGGCAGCCTCAGCTCAGTTGTGCTCAATGCCCACTGGGGACAGGCCCTTCTCCCTCCCCTCTGTGCACCATTATGCTGCAGCCTCTGCCTGGCACAACCTGCCCCTCTGGACACATCTGCCAAGGACACATTTCTCTATGGAGACAGCAGCATTTGGTGGTATAATAGTACTGGTCAGGGCAATTTAACATTAAATGCAACAATAAATCAATTAAATAAACATTAAACAGGACTCCACTGTCTTTAAGATCCTTTCCAAACTAAATAATTTCATGGTTGTGTGAGCTCCATCAGTCAGCAGGTGGGATTCAAGCTGCCACAGTTCTCTGAGGAACCTTCTAGAAGATGTCCAAAAGCTGTTGCTGAGTGTGTCAACCTCTGAACACTGCATAAATGCCAATATAGTGCCAGGCATGACTTTTGCAAAAGCTTAAATCTAAATGCTTTACTTCTCCTCTAGCTCACACATGACTGCTGCCTGGAGCATGCATGTGCAGGTAGACTTGCTGCAGGTATTTTGCGAGCTAACTGGTGATAGAAATTCTCTAAATTTTGCTGTGGTAAAAGAATGATAAAATTTAGCAGACTGGCTGGCAGTGCCTGTTCTGCTGAGAACAAAACGGAAGGACAGATGAGTGAACACTCATTTCTGAATTGCAATAATTAAACCAGAGACAGCTGATATAAATGGGGTAAAATATTGTGCTATGAATGCTGAGTTTTATGCTTTGTTAGGCAATAGCATTGCCCCAGCCCAAAGCACCAGATATCTAATGTCAGGCTAACTGCTAGTAAATATCACAAACTTCAAGCTTCTGAAGTCTGATAACTCTTTTGCTGCATACTTGGGACCCTGTCACCCAAGACTCCATCCAACCTGGCCTTGAACAATGCCAAGGATGGAGAATTCACAGCTTCCTTCGACAACCTGCGCAAGCACCTCACCACCCTCACAGGGAAGAACTTCTTCCTTACATCTAGCTTAAAGTTCAGCTGTTGTGGTTTGAACCCATTACCCCTAGACATACCTACATAGTCTCTTTCTGTAAACATAAAGTCTTTGAACTTGAACATAAAGACTTGGCATGGATCACGTACATTAGGAGTGGCTAAAAATCAAGAGCAAGCTGTGGAGGGGAAAAATGAATACCTCTATATGGCTACAGTGTCATCCATTGCACTGTGATGATGTGATATTTTATTTTGTTTTTATTTTCTTCAGAATTTCACCATTTGTGCAGAAAGAGCTAGACTTCTGCAACAAAACCTCTGTGTTTGTGGAGATTAGAAAGGAGAAATAGCATACCTGAATCTTACGTCGGGTCTTGATTGCATAGAAGAATATACGATGCACCATGGAAGACAACATGCAGGGTTACAGTTACCATGGGTCAGGACCTGGAAAAAAAGGGGAGGAAATGTATAGAGGATTACAAATTAATTGAAATTCTGAATATAGCCAGACTGTATGTTTTTTAATTAGGAACTTCAATAAGCATTCTTCCTGCTGAAAATGATACAAGTTTCCTGATGAGATCTTTGAAAAAAAGTTTGTGCCAATCTCAGGTATTTAAAACCTGCTTGAAGAGTGCAACTTGAGCCTAACTATGGGGTTACTAAGGTCTCTCTATATAAATTTTACAGAAGTTTACAATGCAAGAGTGGTGCCTGATGGTTCACAGCACAAGCTAAAAAGCAACCCTTATCCACACCTCACAATCACAATCACTTATGACAACACAATACAGTGCAGGGGTGGAGGAGACAAGACCTTATTAAAACCTCCTTGCAGTATCTCATGGCAATTTGCCCTGAGCAACATATAGCTTTTCTTAGGAAAGCAGTATTTTAAACAACGCTTCTTTGCAACTCCCAAGATAGGGAATAGAAAGGCAGCAGAACATCTCAGAAGCCTGAAATAAACAATTCTTGTTTGGCAATAGTTGTGGAGAAATATATGAAAAGAGTAGCCGAACAAATCTTTTACTTTAATAAAAAGCTTACTTTACTCTTGGACCATTTGCAAAAGCTGTAGTGAAGATGATTAAAAAAGAGCAAAAATGAAACAGTATTTGCATTCATTCTGGTAATAGAATATGAAATTAAAGCATGAAGGGATTAATGTTTTAAAGCTTGACTTGCAGTGATAAAGCTAAGGTATTAGAAGAGACAACATAACCGTTACAGGATAGACAAGCAAAGAAAAAGCAGCACATGCCTTAAAGATGAGCAAGGCAACCTAGAATAGAATTACAAAATGATTAATCAATACAAATGAGAAACTGTACAAGGAAAGAGAGCTTGGTGAGTCTTCTTATGGGACTCAACACTGCAGCCGCTTAAAGATAATGAAAGGAGCACAGCAAAGCCAAAGAAATGTTTTAATTCAGTAGCAAAGTCATTTGTGAACAGTTTAAATTACCCTAATCACCTCCCCTCCAGCCGGCAGTATGCTCTGTCTCTTTAGTTATTAAAAAAAAAAAGAGTTTGGGGAAATGAGTTCTGCGAATCTAAGCTGCAAAATAATTATACGCACACTGTTTTAGCATTTTAACAATGCAATCCCAAACATTTGGTCTCATTAAAATGCAAATCGACTCATTTAATAATCCCACATGAGAATTCTACCACACTCAGCTTAAAAAACGCAGTGATATTCAAAATATTATTAATAAATGCCAAATATGGAAAAGCCAGTTTGTTTTGCCAGCAGCTCAGGGCAGATAAAAGACATACAGAATATTTTTTCCAACCAAAATGGTTTAATTGAAATTAAACACTGGGAAGGGTCTGGGACAGTTTTAAAAAATGTGAAGGTGACAGTACCCTCTGTTTAACACGGGCACACTCACATTCACTAAAGGCTGAGTACTACAGCCTGTCATACAAATCAATGACATCAATTTACTTCAAGTAGAGTCTAATTTCAGTAAGCTACTTCACTGTTAATAGTTTTAACCTCCAGTACCAGTTCAAAGCACTCTCCTGAATTGTGTTATTTCTGATTTATCAATCCAAGTGGTGGTGTCATATTTTCAGCATTGCTGCAGAATTTTGATAATTAGAGAACTAAAATACCCAAAGGCTTAACATCACCATCATAACCAGACCCTCCTTATTTTTCTATTCTTATCCTGGAATGTTATATATTTATATTGCTCAGTAAAGTAGATTATTTAATAACCACCACAAGGAGAGCTAATTTAGGACAGATAATTAAGAAATCTCTAATGACTAGGACAGCTACAATAAAAAATAATCTGATCCTGAAGCATCCGTTTTAATAAGTAACTCACACAAAAATGTATTAGAAGCAAGGTAGAGAGAGCAGCATTATTTTCTCCAGATCCTTGACACCAGTAAGAATTTTAAATTAGATATCCAGTGTGACATTCTTAGAGAGGGCGTACAGAATTCTAGTGGATAAAAACAAAAACGATTTCTCTGATCTGCTGATTCAAGACTTTTATTCAGGGTTTATTCATGGTTATTAAGGGAACAATTTTCTTTTTTCAGAGAGAGATAAATTCTGCCCCTTTACCGATTCAGGGCAGCATAGTATATCTAATAACACATACCACAATGTATATCACTACGGCCATGGGGATAAGGTCATTACTAGATCTGATTCCTAGGAGCGCTCAAATCTGACGGTTTTCTGCTCTCTTCCTCTAGATTTCACTCATACTGGTTCTGCTACCTCCAGAAGCTAATTTTGTGCAGAAGACTCATCTAGGGGTGAGCAGTGAGTAATCATTGAATCATAGAATAGTTAGGGTTGGAAAGGACCTTAAGATCATCTAGTTCCAAACCCCCTGCCATGGACAGGGACACCTCCCTCTAAACCATGTCACCCAAGGCTATGCCCAACCCAGCCTTGAACACTGCCAGCAATGGAGCATTCACAACTTCCCTGGGCAACCCATTCCAGAGCCTCACCACCCTTACAGGAAAGAATTTCTTCCTCAGATCCAATCTAAACTTCCCCTCTTTAAGTTTGAACCCATTGCCCCTTGTCCTCTCACTACAGTCCCTCATGAAGAGTCCACCCCTAGCATCCCTATAAGCCCCCTTCAGATACTGGAAGGCTGCTCTGAGGTCTCCACGCAGCCTTCTCTTCTCCAGGCTGAACAGCCCCAACTCTCTCATTCTATCTTCATACAGGAGGTGCTCCAATCCCCTGACCATCCTCGTGGCCCTCCTCTGCACTTGTTCCAACATTTCCATGTCCTTTTTATGTTTTGGGCACCAGAACTGCACACAATGTTCCAAGTGAGGTCTCACAAGAGCAGAGTAGAGGGGCAGGATCACCTCCTTCATTCTGCTTGTCACACTCCCTTTGATACAGTCGGCTTTCTGGGCTGCAAGAGCACACTCAAGCCAGCTCATGTTCATTTTCTCATCAACCAATACCCCCAAGTCCTTCTCTGCAGGACTTCTCTGAATCTCTTCTGTGCCCAACATGTAGCTGCGCCTGGGGTTGCCAAAGAACATGATTGGCGTATTTTGCACACTCATTATTCACTGTTTTTTAGTACTGATTGTAGCAATGCAGCAGCTGCTGAAATATTAAAAGTCTTTTAAAGCTAATATAATATGACAACAAAAGCAAATTAAATATTGTACTATGACACGGATAATAAATTACCCTTGACACAATGCTAAAGTATTTGAAAAATCTTTATTTGTTTTGAAAATATCAGCTTGTCAGAAATTTTCTTCTAATTCTTTTAATTACCTCTACACTGATGCACATTCAAAACATAATAAACATTTCAGAAGTCTCAGGTTTGGGTTATGCAAGGATGTGGTTAAGTACCCACTTCTGAAAATTTTACATCAAATTAAAAGGATTCCATGTTTTCTTCCACAGAATGCTGATACAGCACTCACTTCTTTCTGCTACCTAAAGCTCTGTATCACATGTTCCTTAAATAGGTTAAAGACACATAGAAAATAATTCAAAGCATTCATTTATAAGGAGGCAATGCCAACTCTCTGCTAATAACAAAGTGTGTAATGAAGTTCACAGAATGGTGTTTAACTCATTCACAGCCTCAGATGAGGGAGACAAGATGCGATAATGAATAAGGACAATATGCAATGAGTTGCATCTAGACCACACCTCCAAATTTATTTTTCAGTCTTTTAGCCACAGGATATTTCTGCTTCACATGAGTAAAAATATATTGTCATGTGATTAATTGAATGTCCTAGAGACACATAAATGACAGATTGACTAATTTAGTTTGCTGGCAATATAAACTAAATGAAAGCAGCGAAGCAGTGGATATTATCTATTGTAAACTATCCTTAAGTATGTCCTAATAGATTGGTTTCACTGATTTTTTTTTTCCTGGGTGCTTATACAACCTCCCCCATTAAATTTTCTGAGCACCTAAACCTTTAGTGAATTTATCTTCAAAATTCTCTTAGAAGGTGAATGCCACAATTCTCATTTTACTGAGGGGGAAATAAAGAACTGAATCTATTCCCAAGTGTTAACCCGCTGGGAACTGAAACTTCAAAAAACTTCACCCGGTTTATCAATTTTGTCATCGAATCCCAGACTGATTTGGGTTGAGAGGGGCCTTAAAGCTCTTCCAGTTCCAACCCCCTGCCATGGACAGGGACACCTTCCTTGGAGCAGTTTGCTCCAAGCCCCATCCAACCTGGCCTTGAACACTGCTAGGGATAGGGCAACCACAGTTCTCTGGGCACCCTGTGCCAGTGCTTCAACACCCTCACAGGCAAGAACTTCTGCCTAGTATCTAACTTGAACTTCCCTTCTTTAAGTTTAACATCATTCCTCGTTGTCCTATCACTGCACACCCTTGTAAAAAGCCCCTCTCAGATTTCTTGTAGCCCTTTCGGCCCTGGAGCTGCTCTAAAGTCCTCCAAGAGCCTTCTCTTCTCCAGGCTAAACAACCCCAAGTCTCTCTGCCTGTAGTAGCAATGCTGAGTATAAGCTTGCCTTCATGTAGTAAAGAAAGACAGAAGTTGAGTTTATGCATGGATTCAGTCCTATGTTCAATATTATAAACAGTTAAATTACAAAATACCTACAGCTCTAACATATAAAGCTCCTGAAAAAAAACTACACTGTACAAAAGTATACCCAGAAGTCTGCACAACTGTACCAAACAGTTCTAACTTTATTTAAACTGGCACTTTTCATTTATTGACAAATTCTGACTTTGACTTTCCTGAAGCTCCCTGAAAGTACAAGAATTTTCTGTAAGCTGTTTTTTCCCTTCTCCAATAGGCATAGGGAAAGGAGATGGACACCGTGCTCAGCATGCTCAACTCAGCAGTTGCATGCAGCAGTTTCCTGAACTAATAAGTAGAGGTACAGGACATTACAATGTATTACAGGGCATAGCAGCTCTGAGCTAAGAACAGCATATCTATAGTCATACAACGCGTAGGCGTGTGTATTGGGGAAACAGCTGCTATATCTTCTAGAATCAGGTTAAGTATCTGCTCAGCACTCTTTCAAATTCTAAGGCTATCCTTGAGAGGAGAAAACATTTACAAAGGACTGAATCGTAAAAACACACTCCTGAAGTTTAAGAAAAAGAAGAATGCCAGCATGGTATTGTTTTTATTCAATTAAAGATACCTGCTTGCTTATGTTTACTTTCTGTAACACTTATCCACATAACAGTATAGAATTACTCTAGGGAAACTTGCTTAAGTTATATTTTCCTCGTGCTTTCAACCAAGCATGTAATTATTACACAGTTGTGTCTGGGAAAATATCAAAAGAGTATGGTACACATAAAAGCAAGAACAAGCCCACACTACCGAATTAAACTGTTGTAATATGCTTTTTTACATCACTATTTTTTTTATTAGAACATAATTCTGAAATATCTTGCTGCATCAGAGTTACAAAAGAAATACTGATCCTTCACATCCCTTTTTCCTCTGTCCCCACATTAAAAAATACAAACTCCGCATTTGTCAAATAAAGCTTCTGTACACTGTAAAGCTTTAAGAGCAGTTCAGCATTGTACTGAACTGGAAGAGCAGTGGTTTCTCAATGCCTGTCATTTAAACTTCACTAAATGGAAGGTGGCACAACTGTTCTTAGCCCTGAGGAAACTATTCACCTTTTTTTTTTTTCCCTAAGCAAAATCATACCATTTTAACACATTTTATTAATTTCCTAATTTTCCACAATGAACGTGGCATTTTAAAAACTAGAGAAAGATTCTGAGGCAGCTTACTATTTACTATTTCAAGCTGAGGTGCATTCATATAGATTAATTATGCTGGAGTGTTCAATTCTAACAGAACACAAATATTTTCAGCTGTTTATGGAGACAATATATAATTTTTACTAGCACATTTTTGCTTACGTATTGCTGCAAAAAGAAAACATAGAAGAAATCTTTCTTATTTGAAACAGTATATGTTGACATTTACCACAGTTAGTCATTATCGAGTTTTCCTCTGGGAAGAAGTTCTGCTGCAGAGCTTTCATTTCAGGCTTTGAGTATAGGAGTCCTTTACTGAGTCTGGCCACTAGAAGACTCAGCAAAAGTAAGCTGCAAAGTGGTCTGAGATACATTATTTAAATTCATAGAATATTTAACAGACTCATATAAATCTCTAGTCCCAATATGAACAGTACTATCAGATTTTCATGAGAGAACCTGCAAGAGTTATTGTGGTGGAGATACAAACAAATTGTGGATAATGTAAGTTTTCTCCTTCTGCTTTCTGAAGTGGCAGCTCCATCTCATTTAGGATTTTTTTTTTTTTTTCAGCTTTTTTTCCTATGCAAAGTATTTGTCAGAAAAATTAATATCAATCAGCTGTAATCATGGTGCTTCCTAATACCAATCACAAAGGGCGAGGTTGTTCAAAGGTGGCAGGATAGGCAGTAATTATCAGTTTTAAAAGGTGGTATGTCCCAGAGCCGTTCACGTAAGTGAACACACAGAACACGTGAGAGGGTCAGTTCAGCTTTCTCAGAATTCTCAAAAGACAAAGGATCTTAAAAGGATCTTAAAGATCCTTTTCTCTGAGAAGCAAGACATGACACCAAAAGATGTGCAGGACAGTTTTAAAATATTAGAATTTTTTTTTTTTTTTGCAAATTCTCACCTTTTCTTACAAAGTATTTTCTTAAATATTTTTAGGAAATAAAAACCTCAGAGTGTTGCAGTTTGTCAGGGATAAGGGTTACCCGAGGTAGGGTGAGGGTTACTCATAGTGACAAAGAGCCCAGAGGGTGGTGGCAGAGCAGAAAGTCAACTCAATATGAGTGATAGAACAAACTTGATTTATTACACTACAAACCCGTATTTATACACTGTTACAAGCACACGCTAGCTGTCCACGCGCTATTATTCTACTCATTATTGGCTAACACCTGCTGTCCACGTGCACAAGTTCAATTGTTAATTGGATGATTCTTTCCCAGAACCATATCTTGTTGATGACAGGAACTTCTGCCAAGGCTTGTCTATCTTCAGCTTTTGGGACATTCTGCAGATGTACAGCTCCCTTCGTCTCCCCTCTGTCTCTCAGGACATTCCACAGATGTACAGCTCCTCTTGTACCTCCTTTATCAGGATCCTGCAATTATTCAGGACTTTCCAGCCTGCCCAAGGACAGCTTATTTACAGCTTGTTCTTAACTCTTCTCTTTGCTTAGTTTCATCATGACTTGCAGTCAGGCCTAACACTTATGCTAAATTATACCAATATATTTATGCAGCTAACATCCTTCTAATTACATGGTCTTATATATATATATACATATATATATACATAAAATGTGGTGCAACAACCCTGTAAAGACAATTAGAAAACCAGCTCCAAGCAGCATCATTGCAGTATGAGGTGGTAGGCTCACTCTCTGCAGGCATCGCCGCAGAGGCTCTACCCCCCCCCCACACACACACTGCATGAGTCTGGGGCTCTTGTACTGACTAAAATTCACACTCATTCTGATACACGTGGCCAGCCTGCATCAGAAGAAGTGCTCAGCAGTATCTATAAGGGTTTGTAAGGGTCGATGCTTAACTTGTCTATGGTTACTCTTAAATTGTCTATGGTTACTCTTAAATTATCTATGGTTATTCTTAACATTTCGAGATATATTCTCACTCATCAAAGCCTGGATTGTTCAGAGCCTCTAACGATCCATGCCCTCGGTCTCTAAGCCAGCCCACAACATCAGAGGAAAATGTGAAGCTGTGTTTGTACACTCTGTATAGATGAAATACAATGAGCATAACTGAATACAAAAAAGACTAAAATGTGTACTAGTGCAGGAGAAAAATTCTGACTTTAAGTTTAACTTCATAGACTAATCATAAAAATTCAATGTGAATTACAAATCCAATGTTTAAAGTTAATCCTCTGACTCTCAAACATATTATTATATACGCATATTTAAAGGGCTGTTTTTTTTTCAGGATTCACTTTTGATTTTATTCTTTACAATTGTGTTGAAATTTGATTGAATTGCTACATAATGATTGAGTCAGAATGCAATAGAAATCTTAGTTGATAAAGAAGATATAGAATCATATAATCATAGATTAATAGAATAGTTAGGGTTAGAAAGGACCTTAAGATCATCCAGTTCCAACCTCTCTGCCATGGACACCTCCCACTAAACCATGCCACCCAAGGCTCTCTCCAGTCCAGCCTTGAACACCACCAGCAATGGAGAACATATGCCCCCCTCCATGAATGCATTTGTAATTTGTTTTAAAGTGAGATGGATAATATTAATAACCATGGATTAAGCACATTGCTCTCAGTGGTAGATATCAACAGGACTAAACACTGAATGTTCTTACTGAAAGATCTACACAGACCATATTTCAGTAACCTTAATGAAGAAACAAAAATCAGACTAATAATCTAAGAGAATAATTATGATTCCATAATTATCTTTATCATCCTTTATTATACTAATTATTCCTGTTATAGTCTGGGCAAATGTAAAATTTTGGTGTTGCTTTTTTTTTTAAACATACATATTACAAATCAGAATGCTTATACTCAACTTTAGTTAAAGTTAATAATCCATTTACAAATTCCTCATCTCCAACAGCATTAGATTTCTGAAGGCTGCTGCTTCTTAATTGTATATAAGCAGGACAATTTGCTCCAAGTTTTATTACATCAATTTTCTATAACTTTGTTATACATTATTAGATTCTTGCTGAAATATGTATACTGCTGAAGCATGAAGTCAAGAGCTCAAACTGGAAAACATCCTACAGTCTACAGTACCATGTGGTCTAAAAAATTTAAAATATTGCTTTTAAAAAGAAATATTCATAACTATGGAAATTGGGAAAAAGAGGGTGAAGGGCTGCAAGAACATCAGCTCAGTGGCAGGTGTATAACAAACAGAAAACCTATTCTAACTTTGGAATTGTATCCAAATTCTTCCTCCTACTTTGAATAGGAACACTGGTAATATATGCTGTGATAACAAAAGTTATATTTATGTTCTTTTCTGAAAAGATAACATTTCTAGACAGATTTGCTGCTTCAGAGTAAAGTAGGAGGTTACTCAGAAGATTGAAAAGTGCATGGGAAAAATCACAGATCTGTTAATTCCAGTATATCTATTTAAACAGGCTTTTAAAATTCTGCATGTTTATTCTTAAAATTTCATAGGCCTGTAGCACACAGGGGCTGCAGATCATCATTCAGACTTCACCCAGAGCTCTGACTCTTCTTTCAGAATGATTCTTCTTGTCCGACACTTTTGCCTCTACAGAGCTGAACATAGCTTCTTGGACAGCCCATGAAGCCTCAAAATGTCCAAAAACTTCCTACCGAACTTCTGTTTAGACAAGCAATTAGAACCACAAACTGCCACCAAACTCTCACTGTGGGAAGCAGGGATAGGACTGAAGGTGACAGGGAACAGAGAGGTTAGAGGAGCTGACCAGTTGACCCAAGGGATGATTGGACCCATTCAGCCTGACTGACACTGTGGTCAAGGAGATGGCAGTGGCTGCTGGGCAGTTTGACTTCAGTGGGGCTTTGACAGTTTCACAGAGCATCCTTGCAGCACACTAATGAAATGTCAACTGGATAAATGGGTGACAATGTGAATGGAAAACTGGCTGGACCATCTGGCTGGAAAGGTCAGATTTTGGTCAGTAATAGAAAACGTAACTGGTGGTGTCTCTCACAGATGCTAATGCCAATACTGTTTAATGTACTTAGTTACAATTTGGACTATAGGATGAAGTACATTCTCAGCAAATTATGCTTCCCAGCTAGTTTGGGAGCCTTTTTTATAATTGAATGAGGAATTATTATTTAGAAAACATACAAGAAGAAATTATACGATTGGAGTGTTTCTCCACATATACACTTTGTAGAATACCTGATTATACTGTCTGTATCATATCTGACCATTTATGTATTTCACTATCAAATAATAAATTGTTATGGTTACCTGAAATGTTTCTAATGAGCATGTTCTGCTTGGAAATTCAGTCTTTATTCAAATATTATCTGTTACTACATGGAGACAGGCTGGTATTTAGAGTGTTTTTTGACAGAATGAGCTCAATCATCACTTTTGCAAGACAAATGCAAAAAAAAGAAGTATTTTAATAAAATACTTAATGTACTAGGGAAATAAGAAGGTCTAGTGCAGATCAGTGTGTATATGATTATGCCACCCACTTACATATACATTCAGAATAAATACCTAATTCAAGGACCTGATATATGCTGCTCAACCATTCGTATTATTCACAAAACTATAAAGCAAACTGAAGATATGTATGTTCCTGGAATCTCTATTACTGCAATGAATCAATGATGATACTGTTAAGATATTTCAAATCAATAGAGGATCAAAAGCAAATGAAGTAATTAAAGGAAATTAAGTAAAAGGAAATGAAGTAGCGCGCAGCCACTCATTCACTCCTTCCACTACCCTGGTGGGATGGAAGGAGAAGTAGTAAAGGGTAAAACCCATGGGTTGAGATAAGACCAGTTTAATAATTGAAATGATAGCAAAATATAATAACAACAATAGTAACAATTGTAGTGAAAAGGAGAGTGGGTGATAAAACTCAAGAAGAAAACCCAATTGCTCCCCACCTGCTGACACATGTCCAGCCTGTTTCCAAGCAGCAATTAGTGGCTCCCAGCCAATTCCCCCCAGTACCCACCCCAAGCCTGCCATACCTTTGGCTAGTCCCTGCTTTCTCCCAGCTTCCCATGCACCTCCTCACTGGCAGAGCATTAAAGTGAAGTGTCATTGGTCAGGATAATCATTACTGAGCAACAGTTAAAACATCAGTGTGTTATCAGTGTTGTTCACATACTAAATTCAAAAAGCAGACCTGCATCAGCTACAAGGAAGAAAATTAACTCTATCCTAGATGGAACCAGGATAGTAATCAATAAGCATTACTGCCATTACCCGGAGGGAAAAGAACATTAGCATTTCATCTAAAATCAAAATAGATTAGGTAATCCAAAGTATAGGATACAACTCCATTGAAAGCCTACTGATGAGTAGTTCTTTGAGACCTGTCTGATTAATGGGAGAGGGAAACAACCTGCAGCTTACTGCTAATGTGCAAACACCTGGTCATGAGACGGGGAAAAAAAATCACCCCGTGGAGAGCTATGCCATTAAAGAAATGATGTTATCAGAAGTCTCTCATAAACCAGGAAATATTTCAATAACATATCGTAATTTGTCCTCACAAAAAAAAAAGAAAAATAAATTCTTCGAAGAATACCTGGAATAAAGGTGCACAATCTGGAAAATATGTTAGGAGAAAATATGCAACTTTTCCAATTAGTCTTAACAAAAGTTATCACTATTCTTGAGCTAAAACATTGCAGAAAGGACTAGAATAATTGTTCAACTCTTTCCTTAAACTGAAAGGATCATTATTTTTTATGTCAGTGAATGCAGAAAACTTGACTAATTATGTATTATTTACTTGTTATATTTTTAAATAGCTTTTTGTAGGCTCCATCTGAAAGATTATGATGTACTACCAGCCATTATTGTCACTGCTAACACAGAGGTTAAATGTTCTTTCTTCCAAATAAGAAAAACAACAAAAGACAGAAGAAAGGGCATTACTTCCTTTTAATATGGTTTTGAATTCCCAGTATGGTATTTTTTCTAATAAGCTGAACCAATAATTCTAACAGGAATAAAGTATTCAACTTCTTCACTTAGAGTTTTTTTCCTGATGTCATTAGTAATTGCTAAATTAATTTAAATGTCTTGCTTATTGAATAATAGTTTGATGTGTTTTTCTTTCACAATGCAACCATTCAAAACACACTTTCTACAACATGCTTTAATAAAGGCTTTACAGTAAATCCTCAACTAATTCCAATCATAATTTTGTAATGCTTTTCATTGTCATTTCTGCACCTGTAACATCGCTTCGTATAGTAGGACAGTGTAGGGTAGATCAGTGGTTTATATTTTTTTCTCAAAATCATTTTAGTTTTTTGGTGGGGGAAACGAAACAGAAACAGAAAGAAATTATGAGATTTGAAACAAAATTTAAAGACAACACTGAGACATTCTAGAAACTGTTTGTTTAGGAATGGAGAGATACATTGGAAGAGAATTTTAACCAGACCTGATGTCATGTGGAAGTGTCCCTGACTGTCTCCTAAACTATCATTACACTTATTTCGAAATAAAATTGCAATTCAGCCTCTGACTCCTTGCAAGTCACCAAGAAATTAGTGACCTCTATTAGCATTTTTCTTGTAGTAGTTTATTTCATTAAAACATTAGCTCAACTGCACACCTGCCTTTTCTTAATGCATTATTTTTTGCACTTTTGTTGGTACTAAAATAGCAGCAGTCTGTCCCAGACAAGTCAGTGCATGTGAATAGAAGCGAAGGGCATCTGGTGTCTTACTTCCTAGAAGGAGTCAGCAGAAACAGTTCCCATATACCTTGTAATAAGACCATAACTCCATAGTAAGCAATCTTGATGTTAAATAAATAATTTAACAAGACAAACAATTCCAGGATTATTTCCAAGATTCTCTCAACTTTTAGGGAGCATCTGCAAGCAGATCTATTGACTGTATATTCTGCTTCTAATTGTGCCAACTCCATGGAAGTGGATGATTAAAATGCTAGTTTTAAAAACTGTTTGCCAGTTCCAGAGGCCTTTAAATATATCATCTTTAAAAAGTAATTCACAGGTGTCAGCTCTGGAATAAAATACACTGTAATTCATGTGAGAGGCTGAACTGAAATCAGACTCAACCATCCCTTGTCTCAAAGGCTGGTGTGACAAGCTGGGGTCCACTGTCTCTGGGTGTGAGGAGCTAAGACTCCATCATCCATTGTCTCAAGGATTTCTGACAGACATGCAGTTGAAGAGCTGGCTGCAAGACCAGGGAAACTTGATATTAGTACATCCACTTGATATTAGGAACAGAAGTACTTCTCCCTAGGACGTAATAAAAGGGGACACATGTAATCTCCACATGGCCACCCACCACTGAAGGTGACCATGCATTCCAGAGACACCACTGGATCCATGATAGTGACTATCTCTCTGCATTCTGAATGCTTGCTTAATTTCTATCCTTTTTTCAGATCTTTTTTATAATCTTTTTATATTTTCATAATAAAAAAAGCAGCACTTAACATCATTTGTACCTTAATTTCACTCTGGGGATCATGAATAAAATAATTCCAACATTGTTTTATTTTCCAGTCAGACCTCGACAATTGGTATGCAGAAGTAGTAAAATAATGGGAGAAGAAGAAATGGAGACTATAAACTTGTTTCAGTGAAGTGTGTGAAAAGACATAAAAAAATGTTGTTGTAGTAATATTTGAAGAAATAAAAGGCATTAGATTTCACAAGGTAAAAAGCACTTACAAGAATGTAGATGGTAGAGGTCAGTAGAACTGACAGCCACTTTAGGCTGTTAAGATTACTTGTTAAGACACTTGACGAATGATTTCCCATGACACAATATTGAGCAAGCATTCTTTCAAAAGGGGAGAAGATATTGCCCACCAAAGCTGCTGCGAAAGATATTAGTCACTTCATTAGGCTTTGATTCAGGTCTTAATTCAGCTGAAATATGGCAAGATTTCATCAACCTGTTTTGTAGAACACTGAAGACATAAGAAAGACTTTAATGGCTTTTTGAAATCAGACATTGATACAATGCCAGCTTCTCTTTTTCATGACCTTCAATTTATTGTATACTGATCAACCAATGTAATGAACTTCACATTGATCCTGCAGATCTACTTTTGAAAGTTTTTGCTATTTAACATAACTTCGAGTACATCTAGTAAACAATTCTCTGGCTCCATAAGATAGGAAAGAAAGAAAGAAACATAGGTTTAGTTTAGTAACTTGAAAGGAGACATTCGGCCACTGTGATTATTTTCTCTTTACTTAGAATCACCATTTACTCTGTTGGCTTTATGTGAGTGGCTTGTAGTAATGGAAAATCTATTTGCCTTTATTAGAGCATAAGGTACTCAGCCACCATAAAGCTTATTGTTGAACTAGTGCTGGCTCTGCTGAAATTTATTTCTCATGTTCTTCATTTTATTATGTTAAATGAATCATAGATCATCTGGGTAATAAGCTAATAGCTACTTGTTTTAATTGCTTAAGTATGAGGTGTCTGTGATTTATAAGTAATGAAGAAGCCAAGATGAAGTCATAAAATACTAAACGCCCATGAGATCAAGTATGTACTTCTGCAATGAGGGTGACTTTATTTCACAATGGCAAAAATACTTTATTTTCAGTCTCTAATAGTAACCTAAAGACAGAAGAAGGAAAGAATTTTGCCACCCTTCTTCAAGGCGTGGAAAATGCATTTTCACATGAGTAAAATAGCTAGTACAGGGTTAACAGTACATATTTCATATACTGTACCCAAAAAGGATGACATGAACTGTATGAATATATTTTTACATAGCTTTGTACAGTCAATGGACCTAAACCAGTCAATATTAAATCAGTTGCACCTGTTTTGAACTGGAATGCAGTTGCTTTAAGAAATTATGTACATTAGCATGATCGAGTGTAGCTTTTCATAATACAAAACAAAGTCTTATTATTCATTCATACTGTTTACAATGAAGCTGTTACACAGTATATGCTTTTCCTTGGTCCAAATTATATAGCTATGAAAATCAGATGGAAATGTGTAATTCCCTGTTGCATTAGTCCGCATAAATGTATGTGAGAAAAGCTTTTTTGCTTCTTGACTTAATATTTTAAGCAAGATGCTATATTCCAAAGATGGTATAAATTAATATCTGTGTGTGGATTACCAAACTATATTTTAAAAATACAAGGAGATTCTTCAAAACTTTATAAATTACATGAAGATGAAAATTTCTCAGCACCAGACCAAGTTCATAAAATATGGGGGGGGTTAATTTTCTCATCCCCAGCGTAAACTGTAAACATTCAGAACACAGTTCTAGTCCACCAACTTGAGGAACCCAGGAGGACAAAAAATAAGCATTCATCTTAACCAAACTGATCACCAAGACATTAAGATTTCATAATTTCTGATTTCCAGAACTCAGCTTTTTAGAATATCATCAGAATACCTTTTTACATGGACTTCCTGGAAGAAGAATATGCTGATAAATTGTTCTAAGATTTCTCCAGTGTTCAAAATTGAGAATTTTTCTTTTCTCTAACCCAAATTTCTGAAGGGTTAATGTATCACTAAAGAAAAACTGGTACTTTTTCCCTCTGGAGTTTGCCAGTATTTCAGCATTTCTAATCCTTTATAAGGAAAGAATTAAACAAACCCCCAACAAACCAGTACCAACATTCAAACAAAAAAAAAATAACACAAACCAGAAGAGGATGAGTATGTCCCATGAAGTATGAATTTTAGGGAATTTATAAGTTGAAGAGTGGGTATTTTGAGTTGCCCTTTTAGATTAAGTTCAAACGTAGAAAAGTAATCAAATATTTCTGAACAAAAAGGAAACCTAAAAGATAGGAGGAAGAGGATGGTCATTAATGCAGTTCTTATTCTTGAGGCTACTGTCATAAGTATTTGGCCCTTTGTCTTCTTTTCTGTCTCTTACATTTTAAATAAATATTGCATCTTGGATTTAAAGTTTTATTAAAATCAAACAAACAAACAGACAAACAAACAAAAAAAAAAAACAAAAAAAAAAATCAAAAAAACCCAAACAAAACAAAACAAAACAAAAAAAGGTTTGCATTTAAATTTTCCCTTTTAATTATTATTTTTCAAAGAAACAAACATTCATTAAAAAGTCCGCATCTCTTTGAAAATCCAACTGTCAGTCAGTCAATAAAAAACCAACAAGTTGCAGAATTTTGGATGGAGTTGTAAAATTCACTTTGGGCTTTTTAGTCACTTACATTCTTATCAAACGACCTACCCTGCCTACACACAAAGTTGAAGATATCAGGTACCAAACATGAGTTATGATTTTCTCAGAAACTTATGAGAATTTCTGTTTTCTAATCAAAGGATTTTAATCCAAAATATATGTGCAAATTACCAGTAACACAAATCAGTAATTAGCTTTGTACCAAATGCATGTGAATGAAGAGGAATTGCACAGTTGAAACTAATACAATTTTACAAATGTAATATTGATTATTATAGAAGTAATAAATACTATCATTCTCATAATAAGAAATAGAGGAGCTGACAAGGAGAGGTGCCATACTTGATCTCGTGCTCACCAACAGGGAAGGGCTGGTTGGAAATATGACGCTCCGGGGTAGCCCTGATTGCAATGATCATGAAATGGTCGAGTTCAAGACAGGACAATGAGAAGGGCATGCAGCAAACTCACTGCCCTGGATTTCAAGAGAGCAGACTTTGGGCTCTTCAGGAACCTGCTCAGTAAGATTACATGGGATATAGTCTTAGAGGGCAGGGAGGACCAAGAGTGTTGGCTGATATTCAAGGATCATCTACTTCAAGCTCAGGAGCGATACATCCCTACTAGAAGGAAGTCCTGCTGAGGAAAATTCAAAGGAAAAGAAAAGCTGGAAATAAGGACAGGTGGTCTGGGAAGAATACAGGGATGTTATTTGCTAGCTAGGGACCGGGTTAGGAAAGCTAAGGCCCAGTTAGAATTAAACTTGGCTAGGGATGTTAAGGAAAACAGGAAGGGATTCTATAGGT
>JASSUY010022526.1:0-27936 GCA_032466535.1 Forpus xanthops
CTGCTCTGAATCTCATCTCTGCCCAACCTGTAGCTGTGCCTGGGATTGCTCTGACCCAGGTGTAGGACCTTGCACTTACCATGGTTAAACTTTATGAGGTTGGCATCAGCCCACCTTACAAGCATGTCAGGGTCCCTCTGGATGGCATTCCTTCCCTCCAGTTTATCAACTGAGCCACAGAGCTTGCTGTCATCAGCAAACTTGCTGAGGGCGCACTCAATCAGAGTGATCAGGACAGAACCTTATGTGACATGGTTTAGTGTGAGGTGCCCCTGTCCATGTCACTGACAAAGGTGTTGAACAAGACTGGTCCCAACACCGATTCCTGAGGGACGCCACTCGTTACTGATCTCCAGGTGGATATTGAGAATCACAGGATGGTTTGGATTGGAAGAGGCCTTAAAGATCATTCAGTTCCAACCTCCCTGCCATGGGAGGGCACCTTCCACTAGACCAGATTGCTCAAAGCCCCATTGAACCTGCTCTTGGACATCTGAACACATTGTAAGCTAAAGAAAAGCCTTGCTTATAATAGGTACTCAGGCAAAAAGTATTGAGAATTTTGCATAACATGAAGGGGAAGTTAAATGAAAACCAGTTTCTGTTTTAGTATCATCTGTTCTGCCTTGCTAAAGGGATTTGTGTTTCAGGACATGAAAGGGAAAAGGCTGTAGTTAACATATGTCCCAGAGTGCCAGTTCCTACAAAATTGCCATAATTTGTAATGTAAGGAACTGTGATAAATTTGTAATAAAGCATCTGCAATGGCTTTTCTCTGTCTACTGATGTCTTGAAAAGACTAGTAAAAATACTGATGTAACTGTTACATTAATTTCATTTGTTGAGAAAAAGAGAGGCAGGATTTCCCAAAGCTGTTATGAAGAACCTTATGGTCTTCCTTTAACTCCTAGCATGGGATAATTTTGCTGTGTATTGTTTCCCTCCCTTCTGGGCTTGGGTTACAGGCTTGTCTTAACTACTTTTTGAAAACAGAACATTTTGATTTCAGACTCTCCTTTTGTCTTCCAGGTGTTATTTTTGCACCTTACGGCCCTGTCTGGAAGCAACAGAGGAAATTCTCTCTTTCAACGCTGCGTCATTTTGGAGTAGGAAGACTCAGCTTAGAGCCAAAAATCATTGAGGAGCTCAAATTTATAAAGGAGGAAATGCTGAAGCATGGAAAGGATTCATTTAATCCCTTTCCAATAATTCGTAATGCAGTGTCCAATGTTATCTGTTCCATGGCCTTTGGCAGGCGGTTTAACTATGAAGATACTGAGTTCAAGACAATGCTAAAGAACATGGCCCGTGCCCTAGAGCTAAGCGTGAACCGCTATATGATCCTTGTCAATATCTGCCCTTGGCTGTACTACCTTCCCTTTGGGCCTTTCTGGGAGCTTAGGAAAACAGAATTAGATATTACTGCTTTTCTAAAGAAAATAATTGCACAGCACAGGGAGACACTGGATGCAGCAAATCCCAGGGACTTCATTGATATGTACTTCATCCACGCAGAAGAAGAAAAAAACAACAAGGAGAGCAGTTTTAATGAAGACTACCTGTTTTTTATCATTGGTGACCTCTTCATCGCAGGCACAGACACTACTTCCAACACATTACTGTGGTGCTTGCTCTACATGTCTCTCTACCCAGAAGTACAGGGTAAGACTATTTGTATTCTGGGTGTTTTATTCCAGGCTGTAAAGCCCTACATGGATGTTCAGAAACAGAAGCAAAAAGCAACAGTAGAGAAGTCTTTGGAGTGCAAATAGTGCATATGTAATATGAAAGGTTGTTACGTAGTCAGACATCTTCTATCCTGCTCTGCTATGCTCATCTCTAGCTTAGTGCTATATATTAACTATCTAAATGGCACTTTAGTCTATTAATTTCTTCTGGTTTGGGACAATTTTTCCCAAGCAATTCCAGGTAACTAGCATATTTCAAAAGCTTTTGTCAGTTGTGGCATTCCAGGCCTATAATAGTGATATATGAGAGATACATAGTGGTTAAAGTCTGTTTTTATGCCTCTCTGATCAGGGAGGTTCTTGAGCTTAGTGGAAAAGTGAAACACTACCCACTATAAAGGAAGATCAAATTAAAGACAGCTTAAGTAAATTGGACTAACACAAGTCCACGGCGACAGCTGGTCAGTGTCATTGCAAGGCCTTTTTCCATCAGACTTAAACAGTCTTGGCATTTGGGTAGGATGCTCATGACAGCAGGGGAAGAGCACGTGGCCCCAGAGGAGAAGCAGAGGGATCTGGGCTTGTTCAGTGTTAGGGAAAGATGACTGAGGGGAGACTTTATGCTGCCTGCAGCTACCCGATTGGAAGATGCTAGGAAGATGGTGGCAGTCTCCTCTGAGGTGTGAAGTGAAGGGAAGAGAAGCAACAGAGACAGTCTAGAATAAGCAAATTATGATCAGGTACTAGGCAAAAACCCAACTCTGCCCTGTGAAGAGAGCCAGGAGTACAGCAGGTTGCCCAGATGCTTAACAGAGTCCCCACCTTTGGAAGTGTTCAAAACTCAGTGGGGTATGACCCTGAGCAGTCTGATCTACCCTCAGAATTGAATCTAATTTGGAAGACAACTTTGAGTAATAGTTTAGACCAGGTGACCTCCAGAGGTTCCTTGCAAAATAGATATTTGATGGTGCTATGATCTGGTTACTGTTCGTAACAGAGTTCTAGAAAATTACTTTCAGATTTTTGTGGATATCAAAAAAAAAAATACCAGTAGTGTTGGAGATGTTGCAATATAAAAGTCATTGCTAAAGCTGTGTTTGGGACTTAGGATAAATTTGCATTGCCAAAGATTTAAAATTCATTTTGGTTGAATATTTTTCTATTTTGAGGTTTGTTACAGTACATGTGGTTGCAAAGCCAGTATTGTAGGTTTGTGGGGTTTTTTTAGTACTGTTTAGCAAATTTAGATGGTTGAATTTAAGAAAAATAAAGCAATTTGATTTATTCATTTATTATCAGCTTTTCCTGAAGTGCTACATAGCGACTGATTTCCACTAGAAAGATTGTTGGGTATATGCTGACTAGAAACCTTGAGCACATTCTACTTGGGCAATTCTACCTCAGTTTACAGTAGTGAAACATTTCCCCAAGAGACCACTGCTTTGTCCAGGCTTGTTGCTGACCTGGAGTGGAGAAGGGTAAGCCTCAAGTTATCCAAAAACATTACAAACCTGGAATACTTTTATCAAGTATTTCACATTTTGAGGGTTTCATGTGCTGTGGCTGCTTTCCAAATAAGCAAATGATACTTGTTTACCTATCTGTCTGGAATAATCTCTTTAAATAGGTCAAGATCATAGTTTATTGCACAAAGTCAACCAAATTGTTGAACAAAGATTGCAAAACGGGGCATCTGTTCAGTACGTGGGAGAAAGAGTACACTGGGGACAAATATAAAGTTTTATTGCATAGGCTTATTCTTCTGTTCTTAATGGTAGCATGTTATCACTGCTTAACTTGATATGCAGATACATGAATTAGGTATATTCTGAATGACACAAATGAGATTAGAAGAGTTTGGGGGTGGGGAGGTTTAACTCCTTTCCCTACTGCCTGGAACTGTATAGTGTATGTGTTTGTCAGTTTTCACTCTTGTGCTGATCTCTAAGTTTTATTGCTTCTCTCTGATTCACCTTTCCTTAAACTGTGGCTATTGCTGAGCAACATAAGAATAGGCCCAGTAGTCCAGAGTGTATCACTTAGCTGTGTAGTGTGACTTTCTTACCTCTAGTATCCCATTAGGTATGCATTCTGATTGCCTGGGAGTCATGTATGGGCCTCTTTTCTTATGTTTCACTTTTTCCCCCTGGTAGCATGTTTCTTTTATCTTGTAAAGGAAATACCTGAATTGCATAGCTCTTAGCGTAGCAAACGTTGCAGACATGGAAGGGCAAATGAAGAGCTAACAGGGGAAAAAATGGAAAGGATGCATTTGTCTGTGGAAGACAGTTTTGCTTTTTACATGGAAAAAGAGAAGGGTGTGTGTGCACATAGGTACGTATAGGGAGGCATCAAGGGAGTATTTGGTTTGGTCTGTTCTCTGACTTCATTTTGGTCTGTGACTTCTGAAGATCAGTGTGATTTTTAAATACAGGAAAGGCAGTGGAGCAGTTCAATTAACACACTGTTTGCAGAGAACTCTTGAAGTTTAGGTTTTTGCAGTTGGTAACGTGAGCAGCAGTTTTTCTTTCTGTATAGTTCCACATATCTTTAGAAACTCCAAAGAAACATTGCTCAGGATAAAATGCAGGTGTGACAATTGGCGTGAGACAGTCTCTTTATTTTTATCTTAGTTTTTAATATTGAAAACTTTACGCATTTAATTTACTGTGGACATGCATACTTGAAAACAGGGCCATAATGTGTCCTTTTAAAAAGTAGTGAAATCCCACAGAGAAGGTCCTCAAGAGCCACCCCACTAGTGAGGTACTTTCTTACTCTTGTGTTCCTCGTATGAAGACCTGTTTTCTTAGCAAACCCAGCAGGTGGCAGCAACTGTTCGTTAAACAGAGTGTACAGTACAGGATCAGAATAGTTTGGGTGGGAAGGGACCTTCAAAGGTCATCTAGTCCAACCCCCCTGCAATGAGGAGGGATATCTTCAACTAGATCAGGTTGCCCAGAACCACATACAACCTGGTCTTGACAGTATTTCTGAATGCTTCATTGAAACACACTTTTTTCTTGGAGTTGAGCTTTTATTTAATCTTGAATTGGTGCTAAGGAGAGAAAATAGCAAAAAACACAGAGTATCAGCAGCCTGGATCTTGGAAAAGGCAAGCAGGACAACCACAAAATATGATTTCAAGGGTGAAAAATGAAAACTTTTGACAAAAAGTTAATTTTGAGGTCTCCTCTTTCAAAATTGTCTTGCTGGGTAGCCAGATTCCAAGTTACCTTGAAGAAAACACACATCATCCTATGCATGAGTGAAGCACATGTTGCATCGTGGAAACTTGTGTGAAGAAAATTACTTGTATGCTCAGCCTTGGGTGAGATGAAAGGGGCAAACACATCTTCTGACACTTTGTGCCTCACATGAACTAGAGGGGAGATAAGCTCATTAACTTATGTTTTTCCTCTGCAGAAGGGCTGTGTGGGGAAAAGGGCATCAGCTGCTGCCTTTGGGGGGAACTGGGAAATGGCTGTTCTCTGAGTTTAGAGTTTAGGTTCTTTGAATAGAAAGTAAGAAATAGCAAGAACAAGTGAAATGTCAGTGCAAGCTTCAACGCTTGTAATAACAGAATCAGAATTCCTGCTTCAGAATAAGGTATCTAAAGCACCTGCATGAAAAGCTTTCCCATCTCTTCACCGCCTTTACACTTCTAAGAACTGGATCTCCCCAGGGGCAGCCCAAGCATGCACTGCATGCAGTCTCTTTTCATTAATTTTTTTAATGCAGGCCAGAAGCTTAATGTTTTCACCATTCAAACTACTGTGTAGTTGAACCAAGATTATTAATACATTTGGAACTAGAACAGGACTTCTCCTGTACTTTTCCAATACAGAGGTGCTAGCAATGTCTGTCATCTCAGTTTCTTTACTCTTGACAGTTGTCAAGATTGCGCTTGGTTTTTTTGTTTTTAGCTGAGTCTGTTCTTAAGGTTTATGTTGGTGTAGTTATTTCAGCCAGAGATCACGTGTCTTGTAGTCATAGGCAAATGAAACTGAGATGATGTCTTCTCACATGTTGTATTTTTTATATTTTTTTTATTTTCTCACTCCTTTTGAATAGAGAAGGTTCATGCAGAAATAGAAGCAGTTCTAGGACGTGACAGAGTTCCCTCTCTTACCCACAAGGCTCAAATGCCCTTCACAGAGGCAACCATTATGGAAGTGCAGAGGATGACTGCGGTTGTTCCCCTTTCAATTCCTCGAATGGCCTCAGAAACCACTGGTAAGCGTTTCTAGAGACTTACTAATGCCGTGTTTCTTTGGTGGTCTTTGATCTGATGGAACCTCTAGTGAGAATTTACAAAGACTTCATTTATATATTGGACATGTAACCCATGTTAAAATGCCATTTATAGAGAGTAGGTGGCCTTGAGATTCTCCTCTGTTAAAGCAACATGTCTGATCTAACATCCAGAAGCATTCTAATTTAGAGCAGTTTCTTTTCTGGGGGTCAGCTTGTGCTTAGTGGTCACTGGGAGCCGAGACTCCACTTCTGCACCTGAAACAGCAGAGTTGGTTTTGGCCATCTAATGTATCAAGGTCTGAAAACATCAATGCAGAGCAGTTGATTTGCTGAAGCTTGAAAGGATTATGCCATTTTGTTCCACATCTACAGGAAACAATAACAAATACCCTTTTCCAAGTCATCTTGTTGGCAATTCGAACCCAGTACTGCATTGATTTGCTTTTAAAATGTTTTGGCTTGCAGGACAGTGAGATGCAACATGTTAAAGTGAGATGAGTCACTTCAAAACCCTTTTGCAGTAAGAGTTCAAAACCCATTCTTCTTCCCTTTTACCTATGCTGTGGTGGGGTTCTGTGACAGCACAGGAACAGGAGGAAACTGTGTCACAGTATTTTGATGCAGCAGCTAATTTCTAATGATAACTGCTGCCTTATCCCCCCAGGGAGCTGCTGGTATAACAAAATGTCTTTCTAGCTGCTCTGGCCTGCATGATTTTGACTCAAGCAGGTTAGCATAGATCGACTTTGCTTTAAGCTCCTGCTGCATCTGCAGCCCACAGTTAGGGATCCGTATTGGTTTTTGCGACACCTTCAAGTCACCTTTTTGGTAATATAAGTCTCCCATGTTTACTACTAGCATCTTGTCAGATCCTCTTGTCTCTGTGCTTTTGTTTAAAGTGCTGCAGGGATATACTATTCCTAAGGGCAGTGTGATTGTGCCCAACTTGTGGTCAGTACACAGAGATCCTAACATTTGGGAGAAACCAGACGAATTTCAACCATCAAGATTTCTGGATGAAAATGGCCAATTAATTAAGAAAGAGGCTTTCATTCCTTTTGGAATGGGTAAGATATCCACACGCAGTCAGTAGCTGTTTGGGGAGGTGGTGGTGCTTCAAGTGTAGGGCCTTGGAGGCGTGAGATGTAAAAGTTGTGCATAGGACCAGTTGCAGAACTTGTTTTACTATACAGTTAGTGGCTTGTAGGATGGGTTGGGTTCCTCAAGTCTGCAGTTGCCAGGCAGAAATAAGAAATGATGAATTCTCCCTTGATAATACTTTTGCTGCTAATATGAAGCAGTACAGCTGAGCAAGGTTTATATTCAGATATGGGAGACCAAAGCTTCAGAGTTCATGACTCGGTAGTTGCTTGAGGTTTTTTGTGTTTGGACTATGCTAGCATAGGAGTTGCATGCATGTTAACACATGAATCAACAGTATAAGACCAGTAATGTGTCTCTTCTAACTATTCTTTAGGTAAACGTGTGTGCATGGGAGAGCAGTTGGCAAAAATGGAGCTGTTCTTAATTTTTGCAAGTCTAATGCAAAGCTTTACATTTTTGTACCCTGAAAATGCTGCAAAGCCATCTATGGATGGAAGGTTTGGTCTAACTTTAGCTCCATGCCCATTCAACATAATAGCTTTGAAGAAATGATACAACATCAAAAAAGATTACACAAAGAAATGCTGCACTTTTAAAATCCAGCTTTATTTAGTTTCCAGCTTGTTTTGTTACTTTCTTCCCAGAAAAAAACACCAACTGCATAGGCTTTCATAGTCAGTGAGAATGATCCATTTGCAGTTCTGGAAAGAGAAGATTTTTTTTGGCTGCTGTTGCATTCCATAAACAAACAACAGATCGTTTGCAATTTGATATTAAAACTAGCTGGGCTTAACCCCTCTGTCTATAAGCTCTTACTGTCAGTTTGTCAAATGTTAATTACGGTCCAAAACATGTGTTGAATTTTTAGCAAATAGCAATTTTTATTTTGGTAAAAGCAGTACATAAACATTTATTTTACCAAATAAATGAAGGACATCATCTGATACAAAAAGGATTGAGTGAGAGGGTATTAGCATTTTCTGTGTAAAGAAACATTATAAGTGAGCTAAACCAATAGCAGATTGGTTTTGGAAATTACTAAATCACAGTTCTTTTAACCCTGGAGATTACTTCTTGCAAGTAACTCACAGGTTTAGATTGGATTTAATCAGTGTGGATTCCTGGATCCAAACATTCTTGGCTATCAGTGCTCGCTATAAACAAGCAGGTACCGACTGAAAACCCAGAGGCCTGATGAATCCTTGAATGTACTGTGTTCTTAACATGAAAGCAGTGTGCAGCATCTGGATGCAGATGTTCTCTCTCAGAATATAAATGAGAGCAGATTTCTCTAACAAGAAACAGCAGAAGTCTGTACTCTCTGGTGCCAAGCAGATACTCAAGACATCTGTGCTGCCACTTCATATTTGTGGTTTTCCCCACGTCAGCAGCGGCTGCAGTGTGGATGAGACCAACAGCCCACTCATCAGGGAAACTCTGTGTGCATAATCCTGACGCTGGGGCTTGCACTTGTTTTTTTCACTTACAGGCAGTGTGGACAGTACTGCCACAACCTGTTTTGCTTTGGGAACTGGAGTTTTACTTCAAATATGGCATTAATATGGCACTTACACATGTGAGTCTTGCACTTTTAGGCGTGGAACAGGAGGAATCTGACAAGCTTGACATTTGAGTATGAAGACTTTATCTTTTGTATGGAGTAGAAAGATTTGTAGTTCTTACAGTATAACTGTATCAGCACCTTACTCTTTTCACATGCAAAATTCTTGTTCTGTTCACCACTGTCAAACCAATTGCCAAGGAAACCTATTGTTAGGTGTTTCATGAAGGGGCGCTCAGTGTTTTATTTGAGAGATCTTTCAAACATGGAAAGTGATCTTTTGGGGGACATGTGACAACCTTTAAATAATTGTTCTTAATCATCTTTAAGTCACTTTACATACACCTTTTGATCTAGCAGTACTTCATATGACATGAAGTAAGTATGTATGCATTCTTTGAAGGAGATACATATTGTTTCCGCCTCTCATTGAAGATCTAGAAATTATCTGCAGTCCTCCTAATGTCAAGTTTACAAGACTGGAATGTAAAGTAAAATTGCTTAGCAGAAATTAAGCCTAAATTGTAAAGGAAGAATCGACTCTTCAACTTTAAATTAACATCTGGTTTTGTCACTTTTTAACTTGGAAGTTTTAAAAGCCAGGTAGTGCCTAGCAAAAACTAACATAGTTATTTTGGATTTAAATTAAGGTTTTGTGTTACGTGTTTTGAATAACATAGTGTCTTAATTTCTGGATGATGTGTTTGGTTGGTCAGCTATCCCACTATTTGTATGACAACTTCCAGTTTATATATAGGCTAACTTTTGACTTTAGAGGTTAGTCCTTGCTCATGTTAAAACCTTTTCTTTGGGGTTTTCAAAAATGTCATGTGTAGCATGGTAAAAGTTGAGGTTTGTGCTAATGCTAGTAAACTTGCACTAAGCACTGACAGTATTGGAGTAATAAGTACTTATTTCTTTAACTTTCTATTTTTCAATGAATAAATAGATTTCGTACAGTTGGGATTTTTGTCTGAAACTCCTTGAAATGCTGTATGCTTAATTGCGAAGCTAAAAGTAAGTGCTAATAATATTTATCTTTCTGTTGAAATGCCTTTTTCAGCAACATGATGATGTGTGCAACTGATTGCTTATGTAAAATACGTGTCCTTTTAATCAATGGGGACACAATTGAGAAGCACTTTAGTTTTTTTTTACAGATTCCAAAGGCAGCACAATGCCCATACTCCCATAGGTGTGGAACTGTACATGATTGTGCTCATTTTGCCTGCTGGATTTAGTTGAAAATGTCACCTTTGAAAAGTATCTTTTCAAAATTACCCTCCTACAAATAGCACTTTGAGAATATGGATTTTGGTGATACCTACAATCAAAATGCTGCACAGTGTGGTGAGCTGAAACTACTGATGTGAAGGAGCAACCATCTTGATGTCTGCCAGAATGCAGGATGCTGTTGGGAGTGACAGTAAAGATCAGCCTTTCATGCCTTCCAGATGCCCTGAAACTTTCACAGGATGCCATCAGAGTAGCTAAACGACAGCATAAAAGCAGTGAAATGTTTGTTATTGTAAAAGTGTGTACCATCTTTGGTAAGCTGCAAGTAAAAGTGGTAGCAGATTTGGGTTGCGTTTGTAAGTGTACTCTTCCCCTCCCTTTTTTTTGGCAGAGGAAGCATCTCAAATGCCTTGTTGAAAAAAATGTATATTTATATAAGCGAATGGCTATTTCTGAATAATGAAAATGTCTTTAATTCTAAAAGTGATTTCAGACTTTGCTTCAGTGTAACTTTATTTTTAATAAAGTAATTTCCAATGGAAACGAATTCCTCTTGCTCTTTGAGCTTGTGATGTTTGGTGTTTTTTACATCTTACAAAGAGAGCTGTTTGAGTAAGAGGATGTTATGAAATGTTTTGGATGGGGAGTGGAGAAGGTGGAAGAATAAAGTGGAACTGGGATAATACAATGCCAGGCATGTTATGTTCAAATGATAGCAAGAGTATGTTTCAAAACCACTGCTACTCAGAATAAAAGGAGAGGGAAGAATAGAGGTTAGGAAGATAGAAGGGCAAATGAGCTGTCACCAGGAGGAGATGCACAGTTTGAGGAACGATATGGGAAAGAGTTTAAGTGTGATTTTGTTGGACTCCTGGTATGGAGCTGGTCAGAGGAGGAAGGGGGTACTCAGGGAGAGCTTAGGCTGGGTAGCAGATTGCTTCTGGCCTTGAGGGAGCCCAGGGAGAGCCAGAACATACTTGTGTGCAGAGGAGGGAGGGCTGAGCTGGAGGTGACTGAAGTGTTGGTGACTTGCTGAATCAGCAAGAACTGAGCACTTGGAGCCACAGTTGTGTGTGGAAATCCTGTGTCTTACACCCTGGAGTAGGTTGCAGGTAACTTGGCACAGTACTTTATATTTCTTTTAGGTAATTACGTTAATTACCCACTTAGCTGTCATTTATACACGGGGAAAGGAAACTCTGAGTCCTTGGGATAACAGTGGTTCCAGAGGCTCCTGGCTAATGCGTTGTCAGATGAGAGCAAGCGAGGAAAGGGGGGATTTTTTTGCATTGCGCTCTTGGTACAAAGCATAGAGATACGAGAAGACTCCACTTGTTTTGTCTGAAGAAAGCAAATTGCTTAATGTTTACCCTGATGCTGACTCAAGTAGAATATGCTGCAATTGCTGGGTTATCAGCTACTCCCGTTGCTGACTGGAAGTGCTGGTCCTTCTGGTAGTTAGATTGAAAATTACGGTGGTGTCTGCACCTGGTGTGCTTCAGCCATTGCTGTTTATAAAGGAAGGATTATAATTTTTAATTTTACTGTGTAGTTTGTGCTAGCCTGAAAATCTCCTCCTAGTCTGGCAACACTCATCTTATGGAGCACTTCAAACGTTGAGAAAACGAGCAGTACAACAGAACGTGACCGTTTGCAGGCTGTGCAGTGACCTCTGCTGCAAGGACAGACACTGGAGCAGGCTGCCTCAGGCCTGCCGCTGCCCAAGCACCAGGCCGGGGCTCGCATGGACTTCAGCTGCGATACTCACCTCCGCGCTGCTACTCCGCTCTTCTTCAGCAACCAGGAGCAACGGACCTAAACTCAGCCCGGGTCCCGGGCGGCCCCCGCCACCGCGCCCCGGGGCGGAGCGCGTCGCTCGCCCCGCCCGCCCCAGCCCCGCTGCCGCCTCTCGCCCAGTGATCCCCGCTGCGCGCCGTCGCCATGGCCTTCGCTACCCGCCACTTCGTGCGTGCCGCCTCTTCCACCTCCGCCGCCACGGCGGCCGCCAAGAAGCTGATCGTCAAGCATGTGACGGTCATCGGCGGCGGCCTCATGGGCGCCGGCATCGCCCAGGTGAGTGCGGTCCGGCCCGGCGGCGGGACTGGGGTGAGGCGAGGCGGCGGCGCCATGGCGGCTGCAGGGCGGCCGTTACTGGGCGCGTGCAGCGGGAGGGCCCCTCACTCTTCCCTGGGGGACGGCCGGGTGAGGCAGGGACGGCTCTGGCGCTGTGCTCACCCGAAGGACCCGCTCTGCGGTCAGCGGGGCCCGTTTCCCGGGCAGGAAGAACCCCGGCTCCAGCCGCCCAGCGCTGTTGCTCCCGCGTGCCCTTCGCTTCTCGGTTCCTGGTGAGGGAGCCGAGCCGAGCTCGGTGTGTTGCTGTAGCTGACCCCGGGCGGGAGCGGGGTGTCCATCAGACGGAGCAGCAGCTCGAGGCCGCGGGGCGTCACGTGCCGGGGCCAGCTGCCGGCCTGGCCTTGTCAGCGACCTCCGCGGGTCGAGCCGCTCCTCCGAGCTGTGAGGCGGGAGCTATGTTTAGAATGAAGCAACTGCAAAAAAGCAGCGCTTTCCCGAATTTACTGCAGCTCCTGCGAAAGTCATTTCATGCTTCCATCCCTGGCAGTGTTCAAGGCCCGGCTGGACCGGGCTTTGCGCGACCTGGTCCATTGGAAGGTGTCCCTTCCCATGGCACGCGCTTGGAACTTAGTGATCTTAAGGTCCCTTCCCACCCAGACCATTTTGTGATTGTATGCTGTGTTTGTGTGAGAAGTGGTGGCTGCTCTTGCACTGGAGAGCTGTACATGCGAGCAGCAAGACCATGACCCTGGCTCACACACCAGCTGAGTGTGCAGCAGGTTTCACCCTATCAACTTGCCTTTTGCAAGGTATATTGGGGAGCCGGTGTGAGCAGCGTGTGCTCGTCACACCACGAGAGCTGCTCGGGGTGTGGAGGGACGCTGCCATGCTGCCCTGTTGGCAGGTCTGTGTGAATTTGGGGTTTATTGCTGCTGAGGGGGTGTAGAAGGTACTGCTGCGCTCCTGCTGTCCGGTTGCTCAACTTTCAACCTTTCTGTGCTCTTGATAATCCTCGTGTCTTCAGGTCAGACAGGTGGGCGAGAAGATTGGCTCTTCAAGGTCAATGCTACGAATTGTTTAAGGTGGTTCTGATGACAATGTGTGGACTAATAAACCAGGCAGTGTGTAATAACACTTGGAAAATACTGGTCCAGGAAGCTTCTGATTTGCCAAGGGAACAGATCAAGTGACATTTTACAAGTTATTGAAGTGGAATATAGCATCTGAAATGCACATTTAGCTGTCAGTCATTTGCGGAATTATGAAATGGTTAATGTTTGCATGGGACTTACTTTCCCAGTGTTTAATCTCAGACCTTTGGCTTTCAAGCTTGTCTTTAACTTGATAGTTTAGGACAGGAGACTGAATGGTCCTGTCAGTGACTTAAGGTTTAGATATTTGTCTTCTTCGCAGAAAGACCTTATGAGCTACCCTAGTATCTTGGGCAACAAGCTTCACAAAGAATGACTGGATTATGAAGGCATCTACAAGTGGAATCAGATAGTGAGGTTGGAGTTCATAGGTAGTAATCTATTTTAATGAATTAATGGGTTTCCTTCTCAAGGCTGAAGATTGCTCACCTTCTTGGCAGCAGAAATACAGGGTCTATTTCTTTTCTTTGCTAAGGAATTAGCTAGTTGGTTATTAACTTGTCTGGTGAAACCTCTGCTCTGTGTCTTGATACTGGAGCGTGAGGTTCCCACTGAGGGAACAATCAACAGCTTTGGAGAAAGATGAAAGATTTGAGGCAGATGCACACTATGCAAAGGTTATAATTTTTCAGGAAAAGTAAACTCATCTGCATATTCTGCACATTTTTAGGGAGTGGCTTGTCCAGAGAAGAGTGTCTGGTATTTGCTTGTAACAGAGCTCACAATCTTCTACCACTGTTAAGGACCAGGCATGATTTTGCTGACCATCTGCCTCTGATTTATCAGAGATGATTAAAACACTGAGTGGGGTCTCCTCCATACCCTGTTAATAAAGTTTTTCCTTCTTTTTAGAACATGTAAAGACTTGTCCCTCCTCTTTCCTTTCTTTCTCGTAATATCCTGCTAAAATATATGGCTGAAAGCTAGGGTCTTACAATTTCTGATACAGAAGCACTTCTGTATGAGAAAGGCATTAATTGGCTCTGCAATACTCTTATGTTACTTAGTATTCTTCAGATCATTTGACAGTAGTGAGGGAGCATGTGTGAATTACGAGGAGATGGTATGACCTTTTGCCATTTTTCTTCTTATTATCCATGTAAATACATTAAGAATGAGATGGGAAGAGGGAGATGTTAATTTTTCTAGGATTTTTCACCATCGGGTCAGTGGTGGTACAATTATAGGTGGATAATCAGTGAAAGATCTGTTTTAAATGTGCTTGGTATTAATTTTTTTTTCTGAAGAGTGGAGGGTCTTGTTTTACCATTGCAAATAATCAGCAGCAGATGAAGTTTCAGGAGTGAAAGTCCAAGCTTGGTTTAAGTGTTGGGATTTTTTATGAATCAGTTGCTTTGCTGAAATACTTATACTAAAAATAAAATTAAAATAATAATAATAATAAAGATTGATAAAGGCACATCCAGCCACAGGCTGACATGTTATTAAAGCTGTACTGCTGCTGTCCAGAAGCAGTATGGCATTTCTTTATTTGATGGATTACTGAGGCAATTTGGATGAGAAAAGCACCATGCTTTTCTTCAGGAGATGTCTCTGTATTTTTCATTCAGCTAGGCTTGTTGGAGTAGGTCTTGTGGGCACAGGAGAATCTTGAGTCTTCAGATGCAAGGTTAGATGTAAAGTAAAAGGTTGCAGGAGGGAAGCACCAAAGTTATGTGACTTCAGAAGCAGCCAGTGAAACCATATTTTAACATCCGTTTTCCACAATTGCGGTATTACAACTTGTTAGTTCAAGGATTCTGAAGACACAGATAGGCTGTGGCTAGCTAACAAGAGAAATGAAAATTAACGAATGGTGAAGTAACACATAATGAACAACTGATTTTTAATAGGCTGTTGCAGTGTGAGAAAGTGACATTGTGTGTTTGAAATTAATTGAGTACAAGCCCAAAATGCAGTGCAATAGTGCTGTAGCTGAGCCGGTGTTTGTGCCAAGTGCATAGTAAGGAATATTTGCAGGTCACTTGGGTCTGTGCAGAGACATGGAGTGACAAACGTTTCACTACTTCCAGCTACTCCGAGCTCCACTGTCACCTTCTGGTTGTTGAGACATGCTCATGGCCTATCAGCAGAGTTGTTACATTATGACCCAGGGGCACTGGGTTAGCCGTCCCTTATGCCTCTCGCTCATCCTGCCAGCATTCAGGTTTTGCACTCCACAGCCCTTTTTCCTTCCAAGATCCAAGGATCATAGCTAAGCCACTTGCTCTTTTCAAGACAACTTTTGTCTTCTATCCATATCGGCAGAATTCATCTACCTCCAGGTACAGGTACTATTCTGTAGACAGTGCAGAGGAAAAATGGATTTCTTTTTCCTTTCCCCTAAGATGAGGCCTTTAGCTCTTCCCTTCTGCTTCAACTGTGCATGTGTTTTGTGATTTTTTTCATAAATTGCATTAAGTCTTAATTCAATGTTCTTTAGCTCTGCTTTGCCTTAATCATTGCCTGACGTATTGCCTCCCCAAACACAAATCGGTATGGTTGATGGTTTTATAATACTGATGTTGAATCTTTTATTTTATCTTTCAGGTTGCAGCAGCCAGTGGTCACACTGTAGTGTTAGTAGACCAGTCTGATGAAATCCTTAAGAAGTCTACAAAAGGAATTGAAGAGAGTTTGAAGAGAGTGACAAAGAAGAAGTTTGCAGATAAGCCTGAGGTTGGCATTGTCTTCTTTATTCCTCTGGGTGAACTTAGAGGAATAAAAGCTACCATACTGAAGTTCTGAGGTTTTTTTACAGTTATGCTTTATAGAGCATGTTAACATACTGGCTTAAAAAGAAAGCTGTTTCCAGTGTGCTGAAGAACTTAGGTTTTCGGTTTCTGATTCAAGGAGATGGAAAGATGTCTTACCTTACTTTCTTTCCTTTGTAGACTTCGGCCTTGAAATAAAGATTTAAAACAACTTTGTGGCCTTTGTAACAGATGCTAAATGGGAAATAGTACCAAATTACTAGTTCTGATTTAATGACAGGATGCCTTTAGTACTTACCTGGGGTATGTACCAATTTGTCCAACAGTGAATAGTAACAAAATTGTTTTAATACTTTAGTAAGGACACTTTCTCCTGTGCCCCAAGACCTGGATACAGAATTACTACAAAGTAAATGGTAGTGCAAGTTTAACTGCTCTGTAGTAACATGAATTAGATGTTTAAAATAGGTTGCATGCACATTACTAAGTTTTACATACAGTAAGTTACTGTGGAGCAGTTGATGCATCTAAATTTATATCGCAAAGGTTATTTGTTGCTGTGCTTGTTTCTCTAAATTCCACAACATATTCAATTCTTTGATACATATTAACGTATATATTATGTATATTATATTATGTGGCATTGATGATTGCCAGCATGAACGATGCAGCTGACAAAGGAACTTTAAAAGGGCTTGTTTGCATGAGGAACTACAGAAGAAAAATTGTAGTAATATGAGGGTAGCCAGAGCACACATACTTAATTATGGGGTGTCTTTTAATCCAAAATAAAATTGTCCACATAATTCTTGCATTTTATATATGACATCATATTCTAGAGTGCAGGTATGTTTTTTTAATTGCACTGTCTCCATTTGGTCTTTGCTCAAAGTCTTGAAACTCCTTGAAATAGTATATGCTTAATTGCATAAATTGTATTTTTTTATTTCTGTCCTGACAAACATATCAGTGATTGGCAGATCTAGTAGTCAGAAAACAGATTATTTTTCCCCACATTTGCACTGACACTGTAGTGAGTGTAGGTCTTTTCCTGGAGTGTTTATGAACTAGCACATAATCTCTGTTCATAGGAGTGAAACCAGATAATCACTGAATGAAAACAGTGCAAAGGTTTGAAACTGGAAGAACTTCTCTTTATGGAGGGTAAGTCCAGGTTGTCTTAGAAACTACTGATTGACCAACCAGTTGTTCATTCAAACTTTTTTGCTGAAGGTTGGACTGCAGCAAATAGTTATCCTAAAGGAGTCAATTAGGAGGTCTCTTGTTTGCTTCAGAGAATTTGATTGCTGTGAACATTTTGTCAGTGAAAGCAATCTGTACAGAAGTTTCTCACTGACTTGGAAATGTGACAGGCTGCCTCAGTTTCTGAGGGCTCAAAACCACTTCAGAGCCTATAAGGGGTTTTCATGTGAAAATAAGTTAAATAATTTTAACCAGACATTCCAACTTCTCGGAAATGTTTCAGGCTGGTGCTGAGTTCATTGAGAAGACCTTAAAGAACCTCACAACAAGCACAGATGCAGCAGCAGTGGTCCACAGCACAGATTTGGTGATAGAAGCTATTGTCGAGAACCAGAAAATTAAAAATGAACTCTTCAAGCAGCTGGATAAGTTTGCTCCAGAGTATGTGCATTTTTCATGTTACATTTTGAAACTTAGACCTTTGTGTCTCCTGTTTTTATTCTTACACTGTTAATTCTCCATTTTCTTGGCTGCCTTTTTTATAGCAGGAGTTTTTCTCCCATAGACTAACTCCAGACTGTCATGTGATACAGTACAGTTGTGCCAGGGGTATATGTTACAGATGCTTTCAGCTGCTTTCAGTTGATTTACTTGTTGCGTTGCTTCCTTTGATGTGGTTTCAGGTATGTTTAGTCATAAAGCTTGTCCATCTAACTCACAAGTTCAAATCTAAATCCAAATGCAAATACACAACAGTAGAGTAAGCTTGTACTGGTGCATATAGGCTGTGGTTAAATCCCATATTTAAATAGGAAGTTGGGATGACAAGATACTTGCTTTCAGTATGCCTGACGAACAAGTTTTAAGAAATCTCAGTCTCTGAGCCATGCAGTCAGCTCAGCAGTAGCTTAAGTTTTCTCTGTATTACAAGAGTTTGGAAATAGCTCATTGCTCTTGTGTTTGAGGTAAAAGTGTAAATAACTTCTTAGCACGCACTTGTTCAGTTACTTACAGTCTGTGGAACTTTCTTTGAACTATATTTGATAACTGCTGGAAGTTACTGTTGAATTGTATCCAAACCCAAAATGCTGTTAAGCTGAGCATGCAAAGCTGATCCTTGTAACTGGTGACTCAGGATCACAAGACCTTGACTGCTTGCAGGTGGAGGTTTTAACCAGTATAGCTTAATCTGGGGAAATAGGGTAGAGGTATTTTAGACTGGCTAACTAAAGAACTAGGCAGGCTGCACTTTAAATATGTTGCCATTAAGTTGACATCAGCCTGGGGAGGTTTTCAGGCTGTCTCATATTGTTATCTAAATTACCTGGTACTTCTGAAAACAATAAATAAATGATCACAAACAGTTGTGCACTGAGCACAGGGTAACTTGCCATTAACCTTGGTCTGGCAGACAGAGGTAAGTAGCTGCCTTCAGCAATTATCATGGTACCTTGTCATGATAGATTGTGCTTATTTTGTGGAAGTAGACCACAGGTCTTTGTTCTTATTCAGCAGAATAAGAAGCTAAGGAGCAAATCAGAGTGTACTAAATGGCAAATTCTAAAACCAGTCAGCAAGGAAAAGTGGGCACAGGGACTTGGAGCCTCCTTTAATAATACATTTATTTGGAACATCTGAAGCTATTTTTTTTGTAGGACTGAGCATAGCTCAACTCTGCAAGCATAGCTGCCTTGAAACATCAAATTTTATAAGAGTGTTAAAAGATACTGGGAGATGTTCAGATAATGCTCCTTTCTGTAGCAAAAGGCATGATTTTGCAGGGTTGGGAAAAGTGACAGACAAGAAGCCTTCCCTTTTAAGAGGAGAATTGGAAATACTGATAAACATATAGATACTTTACATGGAGGATAAAGAAAAGGGTAGCTGTCCAGGTGGAATGGTGCATGTTGTTTCTTGGGTGCTATCAGTCTGAGAGCATACTGGTTTATGTTTCTGGAGCTTTGCAGTATTGCTTGTATATGTTATATTCCTCTCAATGGTACACTCATCCTCCCAATATGAGGTAATTGTTACTGAGTTGCATGGTCAGCATCTTAAGAGCAGGTGATACAGCATGGTTGCCCACTCTTCAGTTTTGTTTTCTTTTTAAATTGAGTCAGTCTCACATTTCCATTTTGAAAAGGTCAGACTAGGGTTTTTGTAGAGTATCCCCACATTCTTTGTGGCCTTTAGGCATTTAAACACCACAACCCTTTTCCAAACAGGAACATGATGAGCATGACAAAAGAACTTTGGGGTATCAATTTTAAGAGCTCTTTTCTACCTACTTTCTGAGTGGTGGGAATACCCATCAACATATCTCAGTCTAGGATTTATTTGTAGACATAGTAACTCAGCTAGGTACTGACAGTGGTTTTCAACTGTTCATTGTGTTAAAACCAGTGTTCCATAAAAGTGTTGCAAAAGAAGTGTTCCGTGTTCCTGCTACAACTGTGTATCAGCTGGGATGTAAGAGTAGGTTTTATTGAAATGGTGCATTTCTCTTGTGTGTGATCATGTTAATGCTGTCCCCTGACCCACTAGATGTCACCAAGAGAAAGCATACTGGTGCCTAGGAAAACATCACAGGGGCTTCACTAGTGCTTTTGCTTTCAAATATGTTCCAGCTCTGCTGTCAACCTGAAGCATGGATTGTATGGTTCTAAGTCACAGAGGCATGTAAATTCTATTTTAAACTGAATTTGAATCAATTGCTTGGTCAAAGCAGAAAGTGTAAATAAAATGTCCTTGTACACAATACAAATCTAATGCTTTTTTTCTCCAAGGCTTTTTGTTATGTGAGGCTACAGTATTCACCCACAGAAGTGATGCTGAGAGAATTACTTTAAGTGAACCCAGATATAAACAAATCAACGTGCTTAATTTTTACATGAATATTTTAATTCTTTAATTTTTAGTGGAGATAAGTGTCTTGGATGCATTTATCTTCAGAGGCAAAAACTATGAGATGTATAATGCCCTTTTTAGTACCCCAACTCAGAACAATTTATGGTGGAACAATAAGAAAAGAATATTTGTAAGAAGTGTAAACAGGAATTTTCAGGATTTTTTTTTATTATTTCCTTCTCTGTAATACATGCTTAGAAACTGAGAAAACATAATAAAAAGTGAAAATCTGTTTGGATTTTTTTAATCTGGAAAAGGATTTCATATGTCTTCAAATTCTTGTGATTTAATGTATCCTTTGCAGTGACCTGTGTATGGCAGGTGTTACCTTTTCTCTGTTTTGGTTTTCCATCAGTTCTTTGCCCTGGTGGTAGGTTTGCTTATCACATCTGCCAGTGATCTTTATAGAAAAGGAAGAGTAAAAATTTTTCTTAATGCTCCAAAGAGCATTTTTGACATGGCAAGTGATTGGGCTTCCATAGAGGTGTAAATGATTCACAATAAAAATATACCATTACATTTCCAGATTTGCTTAGGAATTAAGTGGAATAGATTTGGGAAGCTAAAAATTTCCTACTCAGTCTTTTTTTTTTTTTTTTCCCTATCTCCTAATATCAATATTCAACATGCTTACTCAGAAGTTAGAAACTCACACAAGCCTTCCAGTGCTTATTCCCTCATTGCTGTATTTATATGTCAGAAAAAGAATGGTGATAATCTGCAGGGGTGTTTCTGAGAATACTGTGGATGCTTGGCTGATGGATGTCTACTTATGCTTAGTGCACCACTTTCCTGCTGGCGGGAAAATAACCGTCATTTACACGATCTATATGTTTCTTTTTCCAGGCATACAATATTTGCAAGCAACACTTCATCCTTGCAAATCACACAGTTGGCTAACTCAACCACCAGACAGGACAGATTTGGTGGTCTCCATTTCTTCAATCCCGTGCCTATGATGAAGCTCGTGGAGGTAGACATCTTGTAATGTAATAATCATAATCACTGTAGCACAGCAATGCAATTGTTGCTGCTGAGAATTCAGTGGATGAAAGAGCAGATCTCAGTTTGCAGCTCTTCTGATAATGCTGTTGTTACTGATAAGGGGATGGTGCAGTCTCTGTGAGGGGAAGGCTAAAGAGACGGAGGAAACTCTTGGTCTTGAGGCTCCAAAGTTCTCCACTGACCTGCCAAGACAGTTGCTGTTTATAGTGATCATTTCAAGCATGCAGGCAAGCTGATTAAGAGGTACTGAAAGCTTAAACAAAATCATCCAATGACTGGCACAGGACTTTGATTGCTACCAGTGTAGACGTTGATACAAAATAAGATGAAATCTTACTGCCTTGTGCCTTATGAAACAGTCAGTCGTGTTTGTTTCAGTGTTCCAGGTCATTAGTCTGAAAGTATTACAGTATTTCCCAGCCTTTAAGGAAGTGTAAAAAGAAGTTTTTACGTAAGTGTCCAGATGTCTTTTCTAAACATACTCTCTTTGGCTGCATCGTGCAATTTTTAATAATATTTCAGTGCAGAGCAGAATAAATAATCTGATAGAAGAGTTTATCTGAGTCTCCATAGTAAAGTTCACATTGCAGAAAAAATTACTGGTCTCTCATCTCCTTTTTCGTACCTTCTCCTGTGACCCCTGACCTTGATCAGCTAGAACTTAAGCTCTTGAGTAAGTGAAAATAAACCTTGCATTTTGGCTACTCTGCCCCAAAGTTTCACTTATTTCATACTATTAAATGCTGTAAAATGTTTTCCTCCATCCCATGAGTGATCAGTTCTAGTATTGCTTTGGTGATAATTGCTTCAAATATGTTGTGCCTGCTTTTCGAACTCCTGAGATTCACTTTATTATTTTTTTTGCTTGTTTCCCATCAAAATACATATTACACAGCTGCTTATTCTATGTCTTTGAATGTATAATTCTCTTCTCCTTTTGAAATGTTTTAACCTTTTGGCTGAAATGAACAAATTTGATTCAGAGTATTGTTGTCCAGTGAAGGCTCAGACACCTGCAAATTCTCTCTCATTGACTCTGTCCCCACTTGGACTTCTTTTTAAAATTTAATATTGTGTCCTATATATTGTGACTAAATGCTCTGGGGAAATGGTGTAAGAAGGAAAGATAAGAATATTACAGGTGTTGTCAGAGATAACAGAAATCTTTACTGTAATTCCTTAGGCTGACATAGGCTTTATTGATTTCTGTGCTAAGATCTACTTTTGGCAGTGATTTATTTCTGTGGAGAAAATGTTCTGTGTCCTGTGTCAAGCCTAAATCAAATCATAGAATCCTAGAATAGTTAGGGTTGGAAAGGACCTTAAGATGATCAAGTTCCAACACCCCTGCCATGGGCAGGGACACCTCACACTAATCATAGTCTTTAGAAATATAAACTAAGCCTCTATGATATTTGAAAAATACAAAAAATATCTACCATTGTTTGTAACATACCGAAAAAGAGACTGCTGTGGTCAGTCTTTATAATTTGTACTTTTTTTGTTCACCTGACTTGTGAACGTTCTACCCCAGTGTGACGCCAGTTGATGAGTCTAAAGTTTAAGAGTGTTAAAAACAGAAGCTCTGCATCTGTTGACTTGATCTTGAAAGGTTCCAGTATTAGTAAGTAAATGCACTTTTTAAAGCTTTGCTTTTGTTTCCGATCTGCTGCTGTAGATCACGATTGACACTGCCAAACACTACAGAACAGCTTTTGCTGTGTAAACCAGATGTTTTAGTTTGAAACAATTGGTGGGAAATTAAGAGAATTACCAGAACTATGAAGGACATTGCTGAAATTGTCAAGTTATCTGTCATGGAATCAGTCCTTCATGGGTGACAAGTGTGCAGTGCCTTTGAGTCTTATCTGCTCTTTTCAGATTATTGGTCTCATACTTAGAGGCACACATTTTTGATATGGTCTCTTTTTCTAATAATCCAAAAAGCTAGCGCTAAGGATTCAAAATTCTAAAGTGAATGTTAAAAACTCATTCTTGAAACTGTTACAGTCTTATGTAAGAATCTCGGATATTTTAATATCAAAGTAAAAGAACACTGTTCTTTTTTTTTCTGATGAGGAACAAGCCTTTTCCTGTGTTCTAACAGCCTGTTTTTGTCTTGGCCTTGCTTCAATAAGAAGGACTGAATCTCTGTGTGACTTAATGGTATGAACAAGGAGGTCAGCCTTAACTGCTCTTGTGTAGCAATTTTCAGTTGCTGCACATGGAGTTCGGTGTCAATAGAAATATCACAACCAGTTCAGCTTGTGCAAGACTTTTTTCTTTTTATTTGGGGGGATGAGGGGAGTGGAGGGTATGTCTCTAATAAATTATTTAAGGCATCCCAACTCCAGTGAAGTTTAGAAAATACTACATGTAACGACAGACTGAGTTGTTAAGAAAATCAACATGGGAACATATTACTTGAAGCTAAGAGGCTGTCACAAATTTGAAAATAGATATAAAATTTTCTTTAGAATTAAATATCTGCATTATGTTTACATTGGGTACAGGGTAGACGTTACAACTCTTTATATCAGGAGCTATGTCTGTTAGTGTGGTTCTCTAGAGTGGTGCCACTGTGTTTCCCAAGACAACAGACTATGCAGCTTTTAAAGGTATTTTGTCATACTTGTATACATAATCTCTAAATATGGTTCCAAAAGATGGTTCCTTTTACCATCCATAGTGGGAAAGTGTCTTAAAGAAACACATAGTTTCAAAGTATGCAAAATGTGTCTGTCTTTAAAATAGATTTCTGTGTCTATTACATGTATATATCTACTGAAATTGTTGCTTTTTTTTTAAAAAAAAAAACAAATGTTTTGTGAATTTCTGGAGTAATATTCTGGATTACAGTTTAATCATTGCTGTACTGTGAAATGGGAGAGATTCTGCTCATAGTGTGCTTATGTGCTCTTCCTACCTTCCTTCTGCCCAGGTCATTAAGACTCCAATGACCAGCCAAAAAACTTTTGAATCGCTTGTGGATTTCAGTAAAGCAGTAGGGAAGAGTCCTGTCAGTTGTAAGGTGAGTACATTTTAATTGTATAATGTTCGGAAGGTCTGTTCTTGAAAAGTGCTAAAGGAGTTGGTCTTAGTTAAATATAAGAGCACTTTGTAAGATTTTCCAGGCTGCTTTTTGTCCAGTTTCTCTTCACTATTAAAAGGATTTTGACCAAACACCCACATTTACTACATATTTCTCAAAGCAGAGTGACTCTTGAGATCCAGTGTAGCGTAGCAAAACTCACAAGTATCAGGGCTACAGTTTTTGTTTTTTCTTTCCCAGTCCTGCAGAAGCCTGGGCTGGGGAGCTTAAGCAGGAGCTCATCTTTAGCCAAGATTGCTACCTCTTGTACTATAAGGCAGCTAGATTAATCTTCCATGGTGTGTGCTTGCTGCAAGTTTTTCTTATGAGTGCAGTAACTAGACCCATGTTAATCTTCATTGCTTTACAGCTTGCTGCTTCAAAATCCATTAAGTTGTGGTCTGGATAGCTTTTTGCGAGCTATTGCCTTGCATTTCACAGCCCCCAGGAGACATTTGGTCATAAAAACAAGGGCCTGCAATCTGGTAGTTACCAGATTCAGCTTCTGGATTCTGATTCAGGCTCTACTGCTAAATTGCTCTGTGGCCTTAGCTGACTTTTTTTCCTGGTTTTGTCACAACTTTGTGGTGTGTGATGTGCAGAATATATGGTGAATTATTGTTATAAATTTGCAAAATACTTTCTCTTTTCTTTGTATTTTGGATTTTGATTAAAGTTTGTGTAAAAGAAGTTCTGTATCAGTTTGTTATCTTCTGACAGCATGTATCTTATCTTTTCATTGATACCACTGGTGTTTGCTATTGAAGTGATCCTAATTTTCAAAAGCATTATTTACCAGTTAGCAGTGGGGGAGAAGTAGACTTTTTAGCCAGAAGCATTTCTAGTAAAGAATGGCTCTTCTTGCATCCTTCAGGAAATTGTATCAGCAGAATTTTGCTAAAGAAAAGACATTTGCCAAATGGCCACATAAATTAAGATTAATTGAGTTGGGCTTGTGGTATTATTATTGTTCTCAGTCATGATGAATGTTTATGTGCCATTCATTGTTCGTGAAGTTCATCTTTTGTCTTTTAATACTAAGCAGATAAGTAAGATGAAAAATACAATTTAGAGAGTACCAGAAATTGATGATTCAATAAGTCTCTTCATCTGCTTCTTTGATTTGTCATGTAGCTTTTGAGTCTAGTACTGGTAAAGAATGTTTATTTAGAATCCTTTCTTTTTCTTTCCATAGGATACTCCAGGGTTTATAGTGAACCGTCTGTTGGTGCCATATATGATGGAAGCTGTTCGACTTTTTGAGAGAGGTACTTGCTGGGATATTGACTTCAGGGAATGTTGACATACAACACTGTGAAATGTTATATCCCTTCAGAAAAGCCTTGGGATTCCCTTAAAACTTTTAGACCTTAAAGGCTGGAAGTGAATAGTGACATCAAATGTGAGCCAGTATGTGTCACTAGAAAGACCTTCTTTGCACTTTGAAATACCAGTGTATGCAGAGTCAGAAGGTACTAGTTACTTGTGTGGGCAATTTCTGGTGGTAGAAAATGTTTCTGGTTTGGAGATAACAAGGTGACTATAGTACCATTGTAAAAATATTCTCTGCCACCTAATCAGGAACCTCCCTCTCTTCATCTTTAAAGATGTTGATGAAAATGATTGCTAATTGCGCCATTATGGAATTTTCAAAGTTCTCCTGAGTTCACTTACATTTGGCTTGTCAAATAAAACACCTATTTATAGGTAACGTAAGTAGTGGCACATTGGTACCGGTATGCAAATGTTTGGGTTAATCTGTTGCCACATAAAACGTCCTGTTTCTCTTCTTTGTTTAGACATAGGTTCTTTAGGAGCTCCCATCTCAGTCCTGGTCTCTTTTACTTTGATACTGAGGGTAGGTTGAAATAATCAAAAATCCTCAAATAACCTCTGAATTTTTCAAAGTACTGATAATTGTTTTGAAAAAGAAATAAGTCAGTAATTTAGTGAATAAAGAGAAAATTGCAAAGTATAGTAATTTTGTTTAAAGTGCTCTTCTCATAGTTCTGTACTACTACAAATGGCATTTGAAACATTTTATTTTTGAAGTCTGCTTTTTTTTGCAGATGAAAGCACTCCGTTCTGAAGATTCCCCAAAATATGCTTTAAATATTAAGTATTAAAATCTCTTATAGCACATGGAAGGGATGGTTTGATCTCCAGAAAAAAAAATTTAAACTAACACTACTTGTTTATCCATCAACAGATATACCTAATTACATGTCAAAAGGAGAAAAGAGTGAATTTAGTGACTTGAAAGGCAAAGAAAGGCATGGATTTGAGAGGCCATTATTCTCTTAGAAAAAAGTCACAATTTTAAGTGTGTAGCTGTTCCAGAGTCTGTAGAAGAGGTGCCTTTGTTAAGTGACATGCATCATTGCATATTTCAGGAGGCAGCAAGACTTTTAATTAAATGCAGAAGAGAAAAGTCACTGGGACTGTATGTTATAATTGACTTTTCTGCAGAAGCAAAACAATATTTTGATTTAATCTTTATTCTGTTTGTATTTTGTTCATCAGTATGATATTTCCAATCTTGTTAAAGTTCATTTATGAATTTTTAACTCAGATGATACCTATTTAAAAAGCTTTCTGTTTTGATAAGCCTGATGGCTGTCTTCTTAATACTTAACTTTCTGCTGGATCAGTTAAATTTTTATCATATCCATTGTGTTAATTCTCAGAGTAGACACATGATCCAGATTGTCATCCACATTAGTATGAAATAGGGTCTCGTTCCTGACATCATTAAGCACTGAAACACCATTTTATTGGGTCAGTCCTTGAGCCTTTATTTCTACAGACTCTCCTTGGATTAAATGTGCGCTTTTGTGTAGGCAAAATACCTTTAATATATTAACAGTGATTTAAACAGGGGACATATTATAAATATTAATGTATAAATATTAATGAGTAGAAAACCAAGCAGACAGTCAAGTTTCTATGGAAGCCTCTTTTATGTTAGGATGCTAGTATGACCTAGGGGTACTATCCTGGTTTGCCCTTTTACTATTTTTAGTTGTATTGTAACATAGCTGTATACCGTCAGGTGGCCAAGTTTGACAAACAAAATGAGACAAATCTGTGAATGTAAGAAGTATGTGCATCTGCATCAACTTCAGATGAGTTAAGAATTTACATGTGTCAGAATTTGGGGAATTTAAATGGTTAGTATTAAGTGAGGCTCATTTTCTCAGTTCTTCAGAAATAAAATATGGTTTAAAAAAAAGGAAAATTGTCAGCTCTAAAGAGTAAAAGGAGATACATAAAAAATACTGCTTCATACAGAACTGTCACTGAAGTTGTTGCCTTTCAAGAGATTTTGAAAATTAATTTCTAAGATTCTCTGATCTGAGGTATATAAATTTTATAGTCTATGTCTTCCAAGTTTTTTGACACCCTGAATGCCTGTATGCATCGAGCATGGAAGTTACTTAACAAGTACCTATGGGGCTTGTTTAACTTCATCCTTCTTGTAGGATCTGTAAAGAAGTAAGGTGCTTTTATCAAAATGGGCATTAAAAATAAGCAGTAGAGGTGCATCTGCTTTCCTAACAGTATAAAATATGCATTTCCAGCAAACAGATGAGGTGAATATTAACTGTGAGAATGTGACAATGCAAGATTTGTGTCTTTATAGGCATAGACTGAAGTACAAGTAATGAATTTCTGTTAATTTTGATTTATATATATTTTGATTTATATATTCATATAAAATTTTGGATTTCACTAATTTAACTGCACTTGCACAGTTTCTTCATAGAATCATAGAATAGTTAGGGTTGGAAAGGACCTTAAGATCATCTAGTTCCAACCCTCCTGCCATGGGCAGGCACACCTCACACTAAACCATGTCACCCAAGGCTAGCCTTGAACACCGCCAGCGATGGAGCATTCACAACTTCCCTGGGCAACCCATTCCAGTGCTTCACCACCCTTACAG
>JASSUY010022528.1:0-37511 GCA_032466535.1 Forpus xanthops
CCTGCAAAATTTTCACCCCCCCCCCCCCCCCCCTTTTTTTATATTTATTCCTCCCTGTGCCTTTTATACTTCTGTGTTTTTCTGAAACAGAAGATCTCATTGACTTCTCTAAGGTCAGGGTTCCTTGTGGTCCCTAAGAGCAATGGTGTGAACCCCTCAATGCTTCAGACTGCATATTGAGTTTGGCAGAGAAGTCCTACCTTGCATAGGTGATACAGGTAGGAAACACGGTGTTGCTCTCTAGAACAGTTGCTCTCTTACGGGGCTATGCAAGGTAACTGCATCAACCAAGGGCTGTTTAAGCTCTTTTGTGAAGGCAGAGCTGTGGTTCCCAGGAGAGCAAGTTACTCTGTGGGAGGCCACAGCTCATGATGGCTCTCACTGCTGTGCCATGCTGCTTCAATGAGCTGCAGGGCTAGCAGAGCCTGGTTTCTTTTGCTGATGTGACTCATACTGAATCCTTTGGAGTCCAAGGGTGAGCTGGGAAGCTTTTTTCTGCTTGGGAACCATAATTAGGTCTCCATTCCCTCAGACCAGGTACCATTTTCCTGACAACTTGCAGAAACTTGTGTTGTCAAGGTCTCTGACCTTCTGCCAGCTGTGATCAAAGTCGGGCAGATGCTCAAAAGTTGCTGGGAGATATATAGATGGACACACGCATGCATGCACTCAGCATGATCACATTAGCTTTGTCTCCTTAAGAAACAGATGAAAGCCATATAATTTAATGGTTGGATACGAGTTCTGTGAGTGGTAATGAGAACAATGTTGCCTCCACCACACCACACAAAGCGCTGGCTTCTGAGGGCCTCTTTGAAGTGTCAGGGACAGGCACAGCACTACAGTGGTGAGATGTCTGCACCGTGAATAAACATGTTTGGGCACTGCTTAAGTGACACTGACATTCGTCTCTACCTGCTTTCTATTCAAGCATCTGGTTGGAATAAGCTCTGTGGGGGACACGTTACCTACACCCTTCAAGCTGATGGAGACAGATGCTGAGCCTATTTTGAGACGCATCCATGTCCATAATGACAAGCTGTGTCCCCAGATGCATGTTTTACATGGTCACTTAGACTTTTCCCTTTCCATTTCTCAGCTGTTGCACAGATTTCCCAGGAAACAGTTTCCAAGGGCTGTAGTAGATGATGTAAGAGCTCTGTAAAGTTGCAAGGACTGGTGGCTGAAAATGCAGTTTTCAGCTGTTAAGCAGAGCAGCTGCTGTGGCAGGCTGGGCAATGCAAGCAGGCAGGCTTGGCTCTGCCGAAGTGTCCTCCTACAAATCATATTGTGAAAATTACATCACTGTATGCTTTTTCAAAGTAAAGAGAAGGAAAATATAGGGGAAGTTAAGAATTTGGTCAGGAAGAAGGAGATTTTTAGTTCTATTTCAAGCCAGCTGTCCTAAACTACAGATATTACCGGAAGGGCACATACTTTTGACTAGCTGGCTTCTTTACTAGAACTGGGGGTGAAACTAAAGTTAAGGTGTATCAAAAGTATAAAAGTTAATTTGATTTTAGGCAGTGTAAAAAAAATAGTTTTCTAGCTAGAAAATTTGGGCTGGTTATAGTGTATTTCTAGCAAATGTGCACTATTTTTCTGCTGCAGTATGATTGAGTAACTGACCTTTTTGGTCATAGCAACACACAGAATGTAGTGCCTATGTGTATCTTTAGCTGTGGGAATGCTTCTTGATTTTTTAATTACAGACTATTGGTTGAATAATGTGAGGGTTCCATATTAAATAGATACATAAGACCATACTGGATACATGCAAGAGGAGAGAATTTAAACTGTGGGGTATTTTTCCTCTGGCTTACTTAATCATATAAACTTAATCATATAAACCCAATGTTTCTCTAGCACAAATAAGTATATTAATATCTACATAACAGTCTTTTTGTTACTGTTTAGAGGTAAGAGTTTCAGAGAACTCATGTGCCCCTCCATCCCAATGCCTGAATCAAGGTATGTGCCGTGCTCTGCCTGCACATCTGCTCTATCCTTGTGGTTTTCTACTTTGGGTGCATGCCTGTTTTTTGGTTGTCCCAAGTCCCATCCTGCTGCTGGTTCCAGTGCAGCTGGGAATCTCCCTGCAATAGGGGGCTGGGAAATGCTTGTGGGTCCCATTGGACATGCACCATAGTATTATATATTGTTCCATCACTGGGCTGGTTTCTGTAACTTCATCATCATTCTTATAACTGTGAGACTATGGGATTGACATCCAGAGCCATGGAAAGGATTTTGACAATTACATCTGTACCTTTTGGGAAACAGATTTTTTTTTTTTTTTTTGGGGGGGGGTGTTTATCATGGGTTTTGGCATTTGCAGTTCTTTGAGCTACTGAGCTCAGAGGCTACAGTAGGGTATTCGGAGCCTTAAATGTGGTTAAAGCAATAATTAATGGCTATTCCATATTTACATTGCTCTTGAGCCAAGAAGGGATGGATGCTGGGAGCCAAATTTGAAAGCTCATCACAGCCACGAGATGGAAGAGCAGTCTCTGCGACATATTGATAGCTGCGGATGACAGAAATGATGTTTATTGCCATGGACAGTAAAACTTATATATATTGAAAGAATGCAAACTTTGGAGAAAGATGGGAAACACTGACAGGAAACGCCTCAGAACAAATTTCTGCAAGAAAAAGTGGCCGGAGGAAGCAGCTTCAGCAAAAATGTTTTATTCTGCTCTGGAGGCCAAATAATACAGTAACAAGAAAAGTCAACTTCTGAAACATCATTTCATCCGCTAAAAGTCACCTTAACTTTGGTGTTTAAAATAAACTTTCTTCCCTGAATAACTTTGTAATTAAAAATATTGACATCTTTTTTAGAGAACTATTAAACTGAAAGCTTTACTCAGGCTAATGCATACTGGCATCTCCTTAAGCGGGTAAAATATTGCCTTTTTTTCTTGAGTAAGTAAAATCTATATATTGTTTTTCTCCTCTCCAACATGAATTTCAGTAGAACACCACTGAAACACTAGTTTCATACTAGTTTGGAAACTAGAACACAGTTTTAGACAGCAGAAGATTTAAATTGACGCAGTTTTTTAAACTGTAGGTTCCTCTTCAGTTTTTCCAGCCCAGCATTGATGTCTGATGCTGCTGCTTGAATACTGCAAAGTGAACCCAAATTATGAAAGAGAAAACCAAGGCAGACTGCTTTGGTAGGCAAAACTGGGTAAACTGATAAACATGATAGATACCACACCTTAGAAATTTTGGGAAGCAAGAATGGAAGTAGTAGTAGTTTCTTTTCATCTGTCGCAGAAATTTAAGTCCAGAGTTGTATAATTCTCTTTAATAAAAGCCCATATAATCTGCTCATTCCTGTATTGAAAGAACCCCCAGATCATTGGTGCATGCATTTTGCCTTGGTTTTATCAGGGAGAGGTGAGGAAGTGTTTGGTTCTGGTTTTAATTTTTTTTGGTATATCTATTAGGGAAGCTGCAGAGATGTGTGTTAACTAACTGGCACTGAGTTAAAAATTCAGTTCAGTGCTTTTTTTATATAGAAAGCTTGATTTTGAACTGAACCTTAAGTAAATTACTTTCTGCAGAAGTCTTGTGGCATATCAGATAAGAAGGAAAATTGAGGAAAAGTCAGTATTTTCAACAGAAGTCAATAACTGTAAAATATTACAAAGGTGAGCATGAGATCACTGTCTGCCAACCTGTTGTAGAGCATCTTGAGAAGGGCTTGGGTGAGGGGCACAGGGAGCAGAACACAGTGTTTTAGGTCCCCATCTATGCACTGAGGACAGGATGGGGTGGCCAAGTTTTGCCAGCAGCCAGAGTGACCATGGGCGAGAGCAGTACATGAAAGGAGGAAATTTCTACATGCGTATATAAATAATATATAAAATTGCATAGCTACAGATTTAAAATTTGGCTGAACTTTTTGAAACACTAAAATAAAAATGAGCTATAATAGCCAGAGCTTCAAAAAAAAAATAGAGTAGTCAGTATAGCGAAGGGGGTGTGTGTGAGTAGGGGGTAGGAGGGTTGGGAAGAAGCTGTCATTCCTTTCGTTATTTTGAAAACTTCACTGTGGTAGGTAGATATTGTTATAAGCAGTAAACGCTGGGCTGCTTGTGTGAACTTGCAGGCTGTGACCCTAGCCTAGCTGAAGGAAATGGCAGAGCTCTTGTTGACTGGAGCAGGACCAGGCTCTGCTCCAAACCTGAGTGTTTTCCATCATTAGTCACAGCAAATCCCAGGGGCTTCACCACTGAGGGCTGTGAGCTTGGGTCTGGCTCCCTGGTGGCTTTGAAGAGGAAGGGTGGTGTGTGATGTTTGGTTGTGCCAGTAGGGCATGTGTGAGATGGGAAGATGAGGCACTACCTGTGAGATTTGAAGGCACAGAAAGTGCTATATGTCACAGTCATTTAAGCTGCTGCACACTTAGCACTGAAAGTTTTATAGAAAGGCAAAATATACACTTCAATTGCAACTGCTGCAATGCAATCCAAGTTGATGTAGTTTCTCCCACATGAGCTGACCACAATTTTAAGCTTGGCATAGCCTGAAAGCTTGAGGAATGTATTTTCAGTAATTGCCAGGCCACTTCATTGTTTCTGTGTATACATAAACACTAGGCTGTGATCATAGTGGTCATGCTTGAGCTACTATCTGAAATTCACTTGGGCTATAGGGATTGACTAATCTGGTTCACACTGACAGCAGTTTCCATTTACTGTATTAGTTCTCTTTGACTGTTAGTTCTATGAGATTCCAGCTAGACTCGGAAAACAAAAACTGTTAAGAAGTACTAGGCACATGAATCACGCAGCAGAAAACCCATGTGTCATCACAGGATCCACGATTTGTCAGCTCAGAAAATCAGGACAGGTTGCAGAAGATCCATTTATAACATGCTAAGAGTACAGGCACCTAGTGAGGTACAACAGGCAGTCATTTAGTTTTTAATCATCGGGGAGAGGAATAGCAAAGGATTGGTTTTTTGCAGCCTCAAGACATGCCCTTACTTGGCCTACCTAAGCTTCTTGATCATCTTTTATTTCTTCTCTGAATGCCATGCCATGTGTACTAAAGTTAATTGCTAAAAGCTGAGTCCTTTTGTTACTAGGCAAAGTCCTCTGTGAAGTCAGTAGGTTTGGGCTTTTATTCCTGTTTCTCTTAGCATCAATCTATGCAGCTGTTATGACTTCTTTAGTGCTGGGCAAACTAAAACTAAGTTAAATCTGGGTGTGCTTCTTTAGCCCTTCCTAGCAAATCTATTTCTTTTAAGTTTTTCTCAAGATATTGATTGCTGGTAATTTAACGTGTCTCAGCTGTGAAAAGCTGTTATGACAGTTTCACACGCTATTGCAGTCTTTTATTTTCCCATTAACAGACAAAAATGGAATATTTTCTTTGCTGGAAACCATAATATATAATTCAGCTAGCATCACTCTTCTCAGTAGCCAGATGTTGTGACTTCCAGCAGTTGGACCATTATTTTGAAATAGCCTGGTCTGTAATTATTTGACCTCTTCTTTGTTACACTTCTGTAAAAGAATTATCCCAATTAAATGAATCTTTAAGTAACTGAGCCAAAATTCAGCAAAGGATGCGATTAATAAGTCCGTGCTTAAGTGAGAAGTGGAGAAGTGCTTGGGTTCCTCAGAATCCTTGCCAGTCATATAACAGGATTAGTGTTGTTAGCTGACTAAACTCTGGACATAACATGGGTAGAAATGAAGTGACCCTGTTTCCTACATTTCTGCTCACCCCTGATGCCATTCCTGTCCCTGTCAGTCTTCGCTTTGCTAAGGAAAACAAAACTTAAAATCCTCTTGCTGTCTGCTGCTGCTTCTCCATTCTGGGTTGAGCTCACACTGCTGGGGAGGGTGGTCTTTCAGGCAAGGTCTCCATGCAGCCATGCAGAGTGATATGAAGACCACTGTAGGTCCATGGGCAACACTCACTCCTTTTGCCTGGATCTCACCATAAAATAATGGCCTGTTTCTCCTGTCAACCAGTGTGACCCGAGTAGAAATACCTGATGTGGAGATTAAAGCTCAAGTGCTCCAATTACAGGATAAGAAGGAAAGTTAGATCTTATTTGTATTTTATTTGTCCTCAGAAATCTGTATTGTATTATGTACACTGCTGAAGTAAGATTTTTAAGATTGCAAAGACAAATTTTACATTTCTGAAGTCAGGTGAACTTAGAATTACCCATGGCCCTTTTTTCAGTGCTGGCGAGGAAAGCTTTACCTCTCCCTGCGATTTTTATCAGCACTATCCACAGCCTGCCTTCCAGAGAGTCCCTGCTTCCTGTTCTTACCAATATTAACTCACTTCTCTGCTGTTTGGCCAGCAGAGGCTCAAGGCTTTGCCTGTGTCATTGTTTGGCAACTGTCCTGGCTTGAATGAGAGGAACAAATTAAATGACAAATTATAGGTTGGGTGAAATGAAAAGTTCCTAGATAATTTATTTCTCTGGCTTATTAATAGCAAACTTAATTTGTCTTTTCTGTAGGTCAGGGCAACTGGATGCAGTGATGTTACAGTAGATAACTTGTATTCAAAAAGGTGTATGTGAGGCACAATGCAAATGCCACTTCAGTCCGTGAGATTTTTTCAATTGGCTTTCGTAAGGAGACTAGTACTGCTTTTCTTCAGCTGGCTTTTTTTTGGGCTCAAGTGCTGTAGGGAAAAAGTGAAAGATTAGCATGTGCCACCCAAAGCAAAGTGTGATTTATTCTCTAGTTAGTTGATATTGATGTAAAATTATCAAGTCTGCTGTTAGTGAACGCCAAAACCTGGCATGGTTTTAGTCCACCTAAATTCAAATATATGGTTTCACAGAAACACAACAAAGCACTGCAGTGATTGTTACAGGCATTCAGAATAAAGGAGAATTTATGGGTGTGGGGCTTTTTCCAATGGCAAACAAGGGACAGTTTGAAAGAAGGGATAGGAGGGAAGACCCTAAAAAGAATAAACAATCCAACATTCCATATGCAGGGAAAACAATTTCCATGCCTCTTATCAAAAATGTGTTAAATCAGCTAACATTGATATAACTTCAAGCAATTAGAAGCACGCTAATAATGATATGAGTCTTCAGCTGTAAATAATTATGCTGCCTCAAGGCTATGCTTTAATTTTTGGCTTGCTGTATCTATAAACAATAATCAAACTGCAAAGCAAGTTGTGTTGTTTTTGTTCACAATTTGTGAAATGATTTCTGTACCCTACAGTGATGCTGATGGCTATTTTGACCTTCAGGAACTTCGGCCTGTGAGGCTAAGAGCTAATGTGTACTTCCATCGATCTGAGTTAGAGGCACACAGCAGGTTACTGTGCCTGTTCTTCACAAGTACAAAAGCTGCTATCGTCAATCAGTGTGTGTTGTGAAAAAGGGGCTTGCTGCTGAGACTCAATAAATAGGGACATTAGGAGGAAATGTTATAATTGCTGCTACCCACATCTTGTTAATGAGTAATGTACAGTTAGACTCCATGCAATTGCAGCTAAACTGTTTATACAATTTATTCTTATGTTGCAACTAACATTTAACATAATGAAGTATCATAATTGCAACCATTAAAGTCAAGATTAAGATTTGTTTAATTAGAATTAAGAAAATGTAGAATAGACTTTGAAAATGTAGGGTTTACTGGGTAGAATCTGTAGCATATAGGGAAATTCACAGAATGGGCATTAAAGAGCTTTGTTTGTAGAAAAACCATGCCAATGGGGCATGATCCTTCTGTCTCTCACCCCTGCCTTTGAAGCAGCTCTGTTGCAAAATAAACAGTGCACTGATGTGGGTGTAAAAACTGAAAACACAGCCTGGCCTTTAGTTCTGATTTTTAAATCCTCTGATCAAATGTAAAATTATATTTATTTAGAAAGCAATGTGTATGCTTGGCTTCCTATTTGAGTGTTAAATCACATCATCCAAATTTAGAGCCTCTGTTTTCTCTCTGATGTAAACCTGAAATAAGTTTACCATTAAGGGGAATTAGGAAGGGAATGACGACTCATGATGCAGAATTGGTGCGTGAATGTAGTGGTTTAGGAATAAAGTAAGCGATTGCTCTCAATTCTCTTAAAGTGCTTTACAAATACACAGGCAGATTCAGGCAAGCACCAGTATTTGGGGGGAAATATGTGGCAAACTGAGACTAGACCCCTGAAGTAGCAACAGTGAGGGAGATTTGTGTAAATACAAGCAGCTTTTTGCAAGTGTAAAACATTCAGGGATAGTAGAAATATTGGAAGGCTTTATAAATAGAATAAAACTCTATGTCAGACTTCTAATGGAGCAAAGTACACAAGACACTGAAAAAGTCACGTTGTTTTTGACACAGCTCGATTAGCTGAGAAGGGCAGCTGGGTGGTATGTCCACAGGAAATGCCACCACCACCATCAATAATCTCACCTTTATTTAGGGAAAAGTGTTTTTCTTATGTGACAATGCAAATAATACTATGGTTTTGGTTTGGTTGAGAAGTAAGTATCTATAATAGAACCTGTGCTTTGAAAAAAAAACAAACAAAAAGCTCCAAAAAATAAACAAACCCCCCCAACTATTTAAAAATTGTATAGGCAAAATTTTCATGTTGTGATTCTAATACGTTTTTTTTTCATTTTGAGGTAAGGGGGTAGGGACTGGCCAGATTTATCATGGGCTGCTTAATTTGGCAGGGAATGGTTAATTGCTTTGTTATGAGATGCTGTGAATCCTCTTGTGAATAAAATTTTGTGGAGATCATAATTGACCAAGATATGATGTTTGGGAATAACATAACTTTTTATTCTTTTCCTCAGTTCTAGAGACTGTGTTACTTCCAGGCGGGATTTTTAACTTCCTCAGTGAATGCTTTGCTGTAAAGATTTTGATAATGGCATATTAAGAAACTCACTGATCATAAATACTGCAGTCAAACATGATAATTTGTGCAGAGAATAATTATAGATGACAAACAGAAACACAGGCCAATTAGGATGGTTATTGCTATAGTGTCATATCAAATGAAGTTTGTATAATTCTTGTTTTCTCTGGAACAAAACACAACATAAACCTGTTGGCCAATATTTTTAAAAATGAACTGAATAGCTGTGAATACTGGAATAATGCTGAAGGTTACAGACAGTGTCATTGCTGGTAATTTATGATTTGGAAGTCCATTGATTCACTTTTAGAAAGACCCCTATAAATATGGAATAAAATTGGAATTGATTTCCTTTTTGGAGGGAAACCTTGTACTTCAAATATATATTCAGGGGTTTAGCTGTAGTTTAGCTTGCAAGACGTAGCCAGTTGCACAGTTGTATCTATATTCATACATACATATTTATGTGTATGAAGTTGCTGGGTTTTCTTTCTATATGTAAAACAAATAGGAGCTCTCTGATAACATTTTAAAGATTACTATTCCAAAAAATAAGTTGAAACGTTGCTGGCTGAAACATGGTAGTTTTGTTCTCACACGACGCATGCACAGGTAACATGGATTCCCCCAGTGGCATGACTTGCTACTGGTATGATTTGGTTTTGAAAGATAATGGCCATTTATAGTTCCATTGCCAGAATTTTTGGAGATAGAAGAAAATGCCTCCATGATTCTTAATAGACCATTTTCACCTTGCGATTTATTTCCAACTACCCTTCCTATCTGGAAGGCCCATTTCTGAGCTGTCTTTGAAAACAACCCACCCTCTCTCCACAGCCTGTTAGTCGGTATGACTTTTCCTTTCTATCCCAAATCCTATTTCATATATTTAGTGGAACTTGTTGCCCAGATGTGCTGCTTTTTTTGGACCTCCTTGCTGCTGTTATACCAATAGCCAGTAGAAATTTGAAGCTCAAGGTTACCTGGAAAGGGACATCTGAGTTATCAAATGAAACCTTGGTAATCACAGAAACACATGACTAATCCGGGAGGGGGTGAGGAGAAAGTCTTTTCCAAGTGCCTGTAAGTATAGAGTCCTGAGATACTGTGCCATATCTGTCTTGAAGGCTACGAAGACTGGCAAGTTGCAGTGTTACAGAGGGCTTCTGATCAGCATCCTAGGGCTCTGCAATTGCAGGGGATTTTCTGAGGCTGGTTACTCTGGTGGTTGTAGGTAGGGACAAAAAATACCTGAGCAGTCATCATCAAATGGACCCGAGGGAATTTCTTACCTGACCTTAAACTTTGTGAAAGGTTAGTCCTGTGTGAACGCAGCATATTAGGCAGTCATCTAGGTGATTTTTAATGACACTGGGAGCAACAGCCTACTTTCTCTCTGGCTGTGAAATATCTTCTTCCTCCACAGAAATCAAGCTGGACATGAAAGAGGGGAGGGGAAACAAAAACTGCCTGTGCTCTCATTTGTTTGCAGCTGACAACTGATCCTTTTACCCTAGAGTGCTCCAGATTCATCATTAAGTAAAAAGGAAAAAATAATTGCTATAGAGCTTATGCCACTTCATGCAGAGGTGAAGTAGATGCTTTAAATTATGTTTTTAATAAATCAAAATGCATTTGGCATCCACCTTCCCTGGATGGGAAGTACCCTTGCCTGGGTAGAGAATATTTGTTGTGTTTTACTTAGCAGAGTCCTTACCAAGATTTACTTTACTTTTCAGTTACCATTGAATGTGATTCTTTGGGTTAAAAAATATGAGAATAATAAACCCAATGCAAATTATGTATCTACTGAAGCTATTGTGACTGAGTAGGTGGCACAAAGGGTTTCCAGCCGGGTGCCACCCCACTGAGCTGTGGTGCTGCAGCTCCTTTTGTCCATGGCGCCTGGGATGCCGGTGTCCTCAGCTGACTCCAGCTGAAATGGGCAAAACAGCTCTTGGCAAGGATTCACATCCCACAGCCAGAAGGGGATGCTCAAGAATGAGCTAACCCACCCTGCCTCCTCCTCAGCCAGACCTCAGTTGGTACCCTATGAAATTAGGGTGTGTGACCCCTGTCATACCCTGTGAAAATATCCCAGTCTTTTATATCTTATTAAAAAGGCAGTTTTCCTTCTGTTAAACTTGGCTGGCTGGTAAAAGAAAATAACAGCAAAAAAAGATTTGTCTTTTTGCAGCAGGAGGGAAAATAAGCTCTGTTACAGTAGGTCTGTTTAGCCAGGAGTCCAATGATAACGGCTGTAGAGAAGCAATTGTAGTACTTCCCAGTGATTACAAGTTTATAGTTCCGTAATTATTTAATACCCATTAGATGTATCTATTTAAGTACGCTTCTTCTAATGCAAGGTCTCTTGGTAAGCTAATTTGGAGTGACTCCCTGCCAAATCAATATAAATCTACTGGCAAATATTATTAAATATTTGTTTGATACCTATTTACAAGTAGAAAAATAATTTTGCTGCCAAGGGATTGTAAATGTGTGGAAAAAACCCTCTGACAGCTTACTTCACTCACTGTCTACAAGCTAGAGTCTGCATGCCAAAGTTGGTAGACTAAGATGAAGAACATAATTAAGGAAACATATGAAGGCTAGCACAGGGTTTGAGATTAATTAGCTGCGCGTCAATAATCTCATCAATATCCGATTAACAAATGACACATTGCCCAATGAAACATATTGATTCATTCACACTCCACACTGCTAATAAATTGAAGCTGCTTTGCTAAATGAGAAAGCTGACAAAATAATAGCTTCCTAATAATTCTCCAGTATTGTGATAAAAACATAAAATTAGCCCAAAGTATACTTAATTTAGCAGTACTGTCACTGCACTTATGAAGCTTGTTAGCACAATAGTGTAGAAGATTATTTTTTTATAGTCTAATTATTAGAATGGATACATTAATGCATGGATGCATATAAAAGTAGAAATGGAAACATCTGTTTGTTTAGAACAGGGTTCTTGGATAAATGAGTTTCGGCAGAAGTGACATGAACCTGATATGTAAATGCTGGAACTGGAGTTTTAATGGGCAATTTTTGTTTAATATGATGAAGTTTTAGTGTCCAAAATATGAAGTTTGTCACTAGGACTTTTTTTTCCCATTTATTTAAGTACAAGTGATATCAGGATTTTGCTTTGTGAAGACAAGATTAAAAATTGTGGTTTTTTGATAAGGAGAATTCAGAGAAGTTGATGAAAAAAACAGGTGCGTAAGCAAGTCTCGTTTTCCCTTCTGCGCTTTGAGACATGCAGTCTGCTCTTATGAAGGGAGTTCTTCATAAGAATGTGAAAAATGTGTGTAGACGAAATGCACTGTTTTCTTGTCTTATTGAACTGTCAAAAGTATTCACAACTTCAGTACAGAAAACTCCAGCAGCATAAACCACTGATAGGGTGTTTTTGCTATGGGACCAATACTACCTTATTGGTTTCTTTTGGTATTTGAAAGAATATCGTAACAGAGCAACTGTAGTAGCAGCTTCTACTGGTTGTAGCTTCTACTGGTTGTGTAAATACTTTGGCAGATTTTGTTAAAGAGGCAGAGGAGCTGCTACAGCCATCAGGGTCTGGACAATTTCCTTGCAGCAATGAGAGTGGTAAAATACTGGCACAGGTGGGTGCACCACCCCTGGAGACAAGCAAGGTCAGGCTGGACATAGTTCTGGGCAATCTGGTCTAGTTTAAGATGTCCCTCCTCGTTGCAAAGGGATTGGACTGAAGAATTTTGAAGGTCCCTTCCAACTCAAACCATTCTATGATTATATGACATGTTTTGTTTTTTTTCTGCATGGCAATAGGAAAAAGCCCTTCTTACAGTTCTGTGGAAGGGAATGCTCTTGTCCATGAGCTGCAGTTCAGTGTCCTGGTCTGTAGTGGTTTGGGTGAGGAAACCAGGTGAAGAAAGCCTGCCAGGTGACTTTCTTATTTCATCTCATCGTGCAGTCACAACATCCCTTGCTCCTTTGGTATAAACCTGCATTTCTACAACATAACAGCCCTAGTTAGCTGTAGTTGCTTTGCTGTGTGCGGGATCCCACTAGCTCTCCTCGCCATCGCACACCAAGCCCCACGGGGCTGTGACAACCTAGGGAAGCTTCCCGGTTCCCTTGCTGACAGTGGTGGGTGGCAGGCTTGAGGAGGACTGGCAGTGCACAGTGGCTGCAGGATGCAGGGCAGCAGCTCTGCCAGCTCGCTGCCTACCTACCCCTGTGGCATGCAAGGCTTCATGGGGAGCAGCTCCTGCTGCAACCCCAGTCTGCTGGCACAGCGCCTGATACCCCTGGAGTGGGATTGAGCTGGGAAGAGGATCCCTCCCCAGCTGTGAATTCATACTGTGAATGACAGAGCTGTGGTATGCATGGACCTCTGTGGCTGGGCCTCAGAGCCGACGTGGCTCTGCTGTTTGAGATGAGTTTAGTGGGTGATACAGATGCCTACATTGCATCTGAACATGTGCCAAAATAACACTTTGAACAGGAGTCAAGGTATCTGGAAGCTCTTGTGACCAGATAATTTCGATTTACCTACATATATGTATAAACAACACATACATAGATAGGTAAAATTTTGTCTCTGACCAGGAGAAAAAAGTGATTGCTTTGAACTTTTAAGTTATCTGGACAATATTCTAGGAAATTTGGAAGGTTTGAAACCTGGAGGCCAAGCCATTTGTTTTATTTTTAATGATTGCAGTGCTCTTGTAAGGTTTTTATTAGTCATTGTTATGCATTCAAAAAACCTTAACTCTTGACCTCACAAAAAAATTTATGACTGACTAGAAATTAGTGATCAAAAAGGCTCTTTTAAGTATTTGAGTTCATTGCTCTGTTGTTGAGGATTGTTCCCACACGGTGCAAAGTACTATTTCCAACCAAAATTAAATGAGTCGGCTAGTGGTCCATCTGTATCTGGCTCTTAACTAACTGTCATTAACTTTTTAGAGCTCCATGATATGCTGAGTAACTTGGAACAACTAATGATTTTATTGCCAATCTTAATATTTAGAGTTCCCTGTGGAGTTGTGCATGGCTCCTAATGAAACCATTATTTACAGGATTAAAATCTCTTGGAGAATTCCTTTATTTCCAACTGCACTGAGATTAACACACACTTGCAGTCCAGTTTGGGAGGATAAAGGGCTTTATGTGAAGTGTAACACTAAAATCTGATTTCTTTAAACAAATTGTTTCTAACATGGCAACAATTAAAAATGCAGATTGCCAACTCCTGCCCTAGGTCACTTTAGAACAGCTGGGTACTGTGAACTATTACTGTTTGATTTTGTGTTGGTTTAGGGCCTACTGTTGTAACAACTACTCCAATATAGGAGCACCTGGGTACTCATGCTGAAACAGAGATGTTGGCTTCTGCACTTTTATAATTGTAAAAAATAGTCCCTGTCATGAAGAATGTCCTTGTAACCAGTCTTGTGAGAGTGTTAGATTATACTACAAGGAGCACTAGGGGCATTATCTGAAATGCACGTGTGAATATACGTTAATTTATAGAAAAAAGAAATTAATTTCTCATTGGGTTTCTAGCTGCGTTTTCAGCCTGTGGAACAGCAACTGGGTAAGAATTTCATTTGGTGCAAATTCAGACGGAGATTTTTGACACCAGTTAGTAGGATACTAGCTAAATTTGTATCATGTTTCTTGTACACCCACTGTTTTAGAACTTAACTATATCATCTTTCCACAGATATCCTCAATCTTCTGAGACACTTACGAACTCAAAAGCAATGATCTGATGTTTGTCTTGACACCTTCGGGCTAAAGGAGCATTTGGAGAGCTCTGTTGTGTTGTATAACTCATTGTCATGTGATGTGTGAAAGCATGTCACTACCTGCCCTACCTCACTTAGAAGTCAGCAGAGAGCATCTGCAGCTTTCATTGAAGTAACTAAAGTTTCAGGTGGATCTGCTGTCTCGTGATGTGGATGTTTTGACTAGATGTAAATCAGAGTAATATCTCTCCCCATCACAGAGTTGAGCAGTACCCAGGAATAGTAACTTCTCTAAGGGGCATGTGTCCACCAGATATCTTGAATGGGCTCTAGACAGGTTCAGTTGATACAGTAGCTCCTGACAATAGCAGCAATATTTCAAAAGTGATTAATAAGGGCAAGGATATATGTCTGCCTTCAGGGAATGATCCTCAAACCAGGAGGAAGAAAACTGAACTGGAAGCATCAAAAAAAGAGGGGAAAAAAAGGATTCAAGTGCTATTAGGTCTATAGCATGCTGAGACCTGAAGGAAAACTTGAGTAAAAATTTAAATGAATCTTATGAACTTCAGCTAGTGACTGGAGTAACTATGGCTTAGTGGCTTACATCCATCTATGCTGTGTCCATCCTGATTTCATAATTCAACTAGACAGTCTTTTGCATTTCTACTACAGTTGTTACTTTGATGTTTTCTATAATTTAAATTTTCACCTGAATTTCTTGGTTTTGCTAGAGGTTAGATGGTCCTGGTGAATTCTGCTTTATTGTTTGAAACCTTAGCTCATTTGTTCAGATCAAAATCTTGAGGCTGGTAGTCTGGTAAAAAAAAAAAGAAAAAATCGTAATATGCTGTTCTTTTGAGGAAAGTGAGCTAACATCGGTCACTTTTTTTGTCCTTGTTTTTCTCCACAGGGAGCATAAAAGATCTTAAAGATGTTCTGAAATGAAAAATCAAATAGCTTCAAGAAGTAAATGGAGAGATTTCCTCACCAGTTGAGTGTAGACTCTACTATTTCTTCATGTCTTTTTTAGAAATAGATGCCTTGGAGTTTCTGTAAGAGGGCTTAGAGCTGATATGTGGCAACTGATGGGTGATGTGCCTAGGCCTTTGCCCTGCACAGAAACAGGCAGAAGTGCCTTTCTGTGAGTTCTGTATGGGACATTGGTGTGGTACCCCTCCTCCCTCCTTCTGAATGTCACTTTTAGGAATTTCTAGAATTCTAGACACAGATATCTCCCTGATTTATTGCTGTTAATAGTTGTAGCTTCAGTTGTACTGTCTGCATGGGCAAAAGTTTCCTTTGGGTCTTGTTCAAGTCCCAGCTTTTAGGTTTCATGCCAGGGTCTTAGCAATCCCAGAGGCACAGAGCTCATCCTTATAGTCTGCCTGTTGTCTGAAACACCTGCTAACTCTCAAATCTGAAAAGATTCCTCGTATGTCATATCTCAACCTGAATGACAGCTGATAAGAGGATGCATGATGATGCTTTGTCAGTACAGGCTTCAGTCTCTTCTAAGAATAGTTCTTTATTATAGCTTTACATCCTCCTGTGCTATAAGACCTAGTTTGGGGATACCTTTTTCTTTCCATCAGTGAGTAATGTGCAGGTCGTGGCATGTGGCATGGGTTTCAAGGTTATAGAATCACAGAATAGTTAGGGTTGGAAAGGACCTTAAGATCATTTAGTTCCAACCCCCCTACTAAGGGCAGGGACAACTCCCACTAAACCATGCCACTGAAGACTATGTTCAACCCGGCCTTGAACACTGCAACCCAGCCTTGAACACTGCAACCCAGTTATGGAAGAAGGATTGAAAGTGTAAATTTAGCAAATCTTATGCTTCACTTAGTAGGGGGGATTCCTGTGCTTTAATTTTTTTGGCAGAAGGAAAGCAGGTTGAAATCATCTGGGATACCTTTTCACAGTGTGAAGTGACTGATTTTGACAGCCATTTTTCTGTTCACCAATGCTGGACAGTAAGCGATGGGAATGTCAGAGCCAGTTCTATAGAGCTATGCAAGCTGGTGCTGAAGGACCTTTGTTGCACCCCAGGTATTCTGCTTGTTTCTGTTCTACATTCCTCCCTTCTTCCCTTCACTCTATTCCAGTTCACTTCCTGGCATAGTCACTAACACATTTGGCATCTCTGGACAGGCTTGTTAGATGCATATGCAGCAATACTTAAGTTGGCATAACAGAGTAAGCAGCAGAATTTTGGGGTTTCTTTCATGTAAGCTCTGGGTTTTGTGCCATGCAGCCTTTCACGGGTGGGTGGTAACTCACTGAAACAGCAATTCTTAGAATTAGACATTCAAAACAAAAGACTTATTTTTAAATAACCAAATCCAGCAATCACAAAGAATGTAGCTTTTGAAAAATTGTCTTGTTTCCTTGAATCACATTTTCCTGCTAGTCCTCATCCCTTTATTGATGACAGATAGAAAAGGCTGTTGCTTGTGTTAGTTGTAAACTTCCCTTTGTCAGAAGCCTTTCCACCATCTGTCATTGCATAACTGTATGTTCCCAGGTTTGTAGCTCTAATGTGTTTTTGCCATTTTGTGTACAGTACGTTACAAGTTATAAAAGCTTGAGTAAATAATTCATGTAAAAACCTTTGTAAATATTGTTAAACTGTGTAATAAATGATTTACTAAGAGGTCTCTTGGCTCAGCCTAGCAGCTTTATTACTGTAACTTGTTTTGTAAACAACCTCCTCTCCCCACCCTGTATTTTTTCCATCAAGTGACTCCGTGTAAATTCTATTGCTAAGCACTACTATGGTGTTTCAATCACCATAAATAATGCAATATCAGCACTTTAACCACCTGGAGACTCTATTCAGAAGTCAACCAAAGGTGTACTTTGTGCAAGACCCTTAAGGGAGCGTATTTTCAATGTGTGTAGAATAGTATACTTCTCACTGGTTTCATCGCTTTTTGTATTTGCTGGAGATGGTTCCCTCTCAGCTGGAAGATGGTTTTCTGGGAGACCTCAGGTTTGTGGAGAACTGGTACCTATTCCCTCATTTCACATCCTGTGGACATTCTGCAAACGTGGAAATAAACCAGGACCTAGGGTTATGAGAAGAGGTTCTGAAAAACACTAGATTTTTCTTCTAGGTTTTTAATAAAGTATTGTCTGAGTGGTCGGAGAAAAAATAATAAGAAACATTTGTGTAAATGAATAATATGACTTTGCTTTGATGTATTCATGAGCCCCTTGTTAGCCTTCTGAAAATACAACTGAAAATGAAATGTTTCTTCAATAACATTAGTGGAATGGGAAAATGTAAATGGGAAAATGTGTTACATCTGAGAATCCTTAAGGGGAAGGCACAATTGTGTGGCTACATGTGTTTATTCTCAGTTTATTCTGTGAAATGTAGGCACACTTGGCAGGCAGGTATCAAACCATTGGTAAACAACTACAATGATCATGATGCTAGAAGCTGTGGACTATCAATTCTGTCAGATTGACTGCAAATTAGAGTTAAGGCTTGAGTCCCAGAGCCTCTGAATGCCCATATTGGTTACATGCTGGTTACATAGTGTGCTGGCTGGTGTACAGAGTGGGAAAACTTACTTTCCAGGCAGAAATACACAGGCATTGCTAGAGAGAGTGCTTCGCAGTGAATATATGCTGCAGGTAGGATAAACAGGCTGTCTTGGGCATCCTGATTCGGCAGGTTCAAACTGAGGAGTGCGCTGCTCTTGGATGAGATGGACAGAACCAACTTGTTTTCTGCTCAAGGGAGACATGACCTGCAATAGTTCTGTTCAGGTGGGTGATGTAACAGTTGCAGAGTATGTTTTGCAAGTGTAAAGATAGGGGCAGCTGGAGAATAGGGGAATGGTTTTAGAGTGATCCTAGGAGCTGGTGGAGTTTCCAGGGAAGCAGAGCAAACAGGTTATGGTGTCCTGCTTGGAAAGCTGCTCCACTTGGCATGACCACTTGCTCCATCCCACTTTGTTACATTCCATAGAAACGGACTATTCATTAAAAATTCCCATGCATAGAGACCTCCTGTTTGTCTCTCTTGACCATTTTTTTTGTGCAATAGGTATGACCAGTCCAGCATAAATGAACAGGGCTTCATCAAACTGGTAATCTCAACAGCAGATGTCTTCAAATACTCCTGTTATGGAAATTTCATTTTCAGTCAACAGCTTTGAAGCGACTTTGTGCCAGGCTGGTCTGAGCAGCTTTGGATGGGCACTTCTAAAGACTTTTGACTCTTAGAATGGTCAAAAATCACTCACTAGTTTCATGATATTATGTCTAATCTCAAAGCTATATATATATATATTAAAAAAAAGTACTGTTTTCTTATTGTAGAGGTGGCTTTTTTTACCTAATCTTAGGAAAAGAGTTGGCCACCTTTTTTGGTGCTTTATCTGGGTTCGTGGGGTAAGGAGCAAAGCAAACACACCATCTGTGGCTTAAGAACTAAAAGTAAACTTCAAGAAAGAAATCTCTTTGGAAACTTGGCAATGGATTTTGGGTATTTCTTTGTCAGTTGTAGAGAAGAAACCACCTCCTCCCTCTGGCTTTTTAACCCTCATGCAAAGAGGATGACAGTGTCCCAGTGGTGAGTGTAACCGAGTGCATGAGAAAGGAGCTGCCAATAATAGTAGCATTTGATCATGTAGAGTTGATGAAAGAAGAAATAATGGTGTACTCTCCACGAGTTTTTACTGCTAGTTTCCATAAAAGTTAAGTAAATGAAGTCTGAGGCTCGATTAAAAAACATCTTTTCTTTCTTCTTGTGTGACCAGGACAATACATTGTTTGCTATGAATAGACCACCCGAGGGCTGGTCATGTGCTTTGGTAGAAATCATAGCTTTGTCAAACAAAGCAAAAGACATAATTATAGCTCTTTTTATATGAAAAACTCCTATTTTAATTATTATTGTGCATTTCCAATTAGAAACGTGTTAAACAGTTGCATTAGAAGTTTAAAAACATGAAAACAGCAAAATGCCAGAAAACTTATTTTGTAAAAAACTCACCCTGATCTGGCTCAGTAGCGACAGGGATTCCCTTCTCTTTTCCCTACCGCCTTTGTTGAGGAGTGGGGAGGGAAGGAGGCTTTGAGGGACGGGGAGGTTGATGGCTCTTTTTTTTTCCCCTAAATGAGGAAATCCTAAAAGTCACACTCTTTGTCCCAATGGATATGGCCACAGAATGAAAAATTAACTCTTGAAGCTGTAATTGGTTGTAGTATGAAATGTGAAATGCCTGCCACATATATTATTGTTATGAGATGTGTATTCCTTGGATAGATGAAATGTAGCTAACATAACGTCAAATGATTGTGAAATATAATAGATGGATATAGATTGAGAAGGGAGTTTTTGCTGTACTTACAAGGTTGATGGGATTCTGCATGGTGTGGGGTAGGAAGAAAAAAGTCTCTTTGAAAGATCACTTTGTAGCCTCAATAAGCTTAGATCAAGACCACTTTAAATTTCCTTTTCCTTTTATGGTGTTCATGCACATGTGTTGGTGATTGTTATCAGATCCAAAATTATTGTAATCAAAGCCATTGTTTGAGAAATCTGAAAGGAACTTTTTAGAAGGGCAGGTAGGGATAGGACAAGGTATGATGACTTTAAACTGGAAGAGGGTGGATTTAGATTAGATGTAATGAAGAAGTTTACTGTGAGGGTGCTGAGGCACTGGAACAAGGCTGCCCAGAGAAACTGTGGTGACCAATCCTACAAGTGTTCAAGGTCAGATTGGGCGGGAGTTTCAGCAACCTGGGGGGAAGGGGGGGGGCTGGAACTAGGTGATATTTAAGGTTCTTTCCAACCGAACCATTCAATGGTCCTGCTTTCCAAGAGAAGCTTCTATTTCTCTATTATGTTAGTTATTTTAAAGCCTGTTCTTCTGATTGTGCTTTTCCCGTTAAAATTTCATATGAGCTACAGGCTAAACCTTGAAGACAGATTTCTGTGATCCTCTGACCTTGACTGTAACCTGTTTTTACCATGGAGTTAATCTGGGCAGTCACCTTGCTGCTGCTGCACCCTGTGGTAAACTTTTGCTGTTAAACATCTATGGAGCCTGGAGAAGGAATGCTGTAGATTACACCTCTGATTCCTGGGTCTTCCCAATGCTCGTTGTCTTCTGGGCTTGTCAGCATCACCTTTGCTGGTCTTTTCCTCCTGGTTGCCTTGTTGGGGCTGGCTGTATGCTCATGATGGAAAGGAATTTACATACCTGTGCAACTGCTGAGATTAGGACATATAACTTTGGTGTGTTATCAGCATTATTTTTAGACTAAAGCCAAAGCACAGAATGTACCAGGTACTAGGAAGAAAATTAACTCCATCCCTAGTTTAAACCCATTACACCTTCTTAATCTGGTGATTTCTGCATCCTGTGGTTTGTCTGAGGGATATTTTCTGTATCACTTTGCCATAAAATAGAAATTATGTATGAACTAGGAGACACAGTTCTTCATCTGTGCTTCTGTTGTGTTTTTTTAGAAGTAAATCTATTGACTCCTGCTGTGCACCTATAGTTGGTGCTCCTGTAATGAGAAAAACACAGGGAAAATTATCTGTGGATGACAAGATGATCTCTCTGTTACCAACTATGTAGACTGAAGCATTGCATCATTTGGGTTCAGTCCTCACTTCTCAGGAGTTATACGCAACTAAGTCCTGTGCTACTCTCTCCTTTTAGACTTTCTTGTGTTTCCTTTCAAACTACTTTGTTTTTATATTATTGTAGCATCTAAAGCCTCAGATGGAGGCCCAGAACCCAGCATGAGAAGGACAGGACATAGAGCAATAAGCATTTACAGCCCAAGTGCTAGAAAAGAGATGAATAAGGATCAAGAAAAGAACATGGGGAAAAAAATCTCCACACAGTAGGTATGGTGCATCAGCAACCCAGTCCGGGGCTAGATTTTTAACATGCATTTAAAGCAATGCATGTTTCAGTAATATATTGTAGCTAATACGCCTTTTCTAAATTATACTTAATGTCTGCTTGGATATTAAAACCTTCATCTTAAAATGGTGGGTTATATGTTTTGGCTGACTGGTGAAAAAGGATATGGAAACTTCAGGGAAATGCAGAAGAAATCTGTGTCTTCATTTAATTTTCCAAATATTTATCTGGATCAAACATGACCCTTAATATTTGAGCACATGACTTTATTAGAGGGGAATCACAAGGGAGATGACTACAGTGGTGTATGGCATACAGTTAAATTCTTTGAGCAAGACCTGCTGCTACAAGCACTAATGGATTTCATCTCTTCTCCTTGCAGGGATGCAAAACTATACCTTCAGCTGCAAACTTCTGAAAGGTCAGTAAAATAGACACAATCTAGAGCATCTACAGGGTGTGCAGTATCTACTCGTGCTGGCAGCGGACTGTGGCAAAAAGTCAAAGCTGTTACCCTAGCACATTTCCCGATTCAGGAAACCAGAGGGAAAGCACTAGTGGGGACTGAACATCTGCTGCGCCTATAAGCTGCTACAGGAATGCATGTTACAACGGAGGTTCATTTTGGCATTATACGACAGCTAGGCATATACACCATAAAAAATAACCAGGACTATATATTATAGCTGGCATTTTGTAACCTCAGTGACTCACTGGGTCTTTCCTATGGAGGGAAATGTGCACCTTTGTGGGTCCCACCTGCTGTTCCTTACTTAGCATTTGATAAAAATCTTCCCTCCTGCTTCTCTCTCCACTAACCAGGAGCCAAGAAATATCCTTCTGTCCCTGCTGGATCCATGTGCAGGACATTGTAGGAGGTTTTAATCATGTTGCTTATCAGCTACTTCTACTTCATGACACAAATATCTTCTCATCGTCAAACCCTTTGGGATAAATTACCTGTAATTTTTTTAATTCTGTGTAAGTTATCCAGATGTGCTCTTTGATAGCAATGCCATCACAGTGATTTCTGGAGCAGCAGCAATTATTATTGAAGAGAAAATGAAAAAAAGCATTTAGACCCCATATATAGACCCAGTTTCCCTCTCTTTAGGCATGGAATGGTGGTTTAACACTGTTTTCTTTACCTTATCATTTGTTAGATGCATTTTTGGAGAAAAGCATAGTGTTCCACAGAGGAGCTGGAGAGGCTTGTAGTGCTGATGTGCTCTGGCACCTGAAGTGTGCCGGCAGCCTTCTCATCAAGGGGACCTGGACGTCACTGTCACCATAGAGACGGAAATGAGGATTCAGTTTCAAAAGGTAAAGAGAAGCTGGCAATTAGGAAGGTAAGGCTGGATCCGTCTCTAGACTCTCTTGAATGATTTCAGAATTATCCTATATTTGAAAGGAGGCCACAATAGACAGATGCCATACTGTATTTTTTTGCACATGTTTAGGCATGTGCATTTAAGTATACATGAACTGCTTTGAATGGATTTGGATAAAAAAGAACCCAATGGAAGTTTTTAAAAGACCTTGTTAACGTTCTGATAGTGTGCCTCTAATTAATTCTTTTTTTGCAGGTGGTAGACACTCAAGACTTGATTTCTCTTTACATTTTATTCCAAGAAGTTATTAAATATTCACTACTTCAAAATTTTCTGTTTTGCACAGAAACTGAGTGACCGGTGATGCATTGTAAATTAATGCTTTTCACTTCTGCCCCTTTTCATGGTCTTCTGCTGTGCTATAGCGGTGATACAGATATAAAGCAACGGTGAACATTGACAGTCAAGATAGCGATCAACCATGAGTCATTGTTTAACCACATGGGACTTTTTAAATTCTAGGTTTATAATGGTCAAGTATAGTTTGCAAATAACATCTCTACTAACTCTTACATTAACAGATAAAGCCATCCCTCCTGAAGGCTTACTCCATCAATTGCAGATACAACATTAGTGATGCAGTGACTTGTTTAAAGCTTCAGTTTGCATATTTATAACCTCCAGCAAGGTGCTGTCCCTAAAAGGATTTTTCTTGCACCTTAAAAGCAAATTATATCTTCATTGGTATGGCTCTGATGGGAGGGGAATTGTGGTAAGGAGTAGTTCATCCAGCAAGGCAACAGGTGAACTATTAATCGGTAATGCCATAAAAGCATTACCACCTAAAAGTTGGTAGAAAGCTTATAGAGACCGATCAAAGACCTTGTCTGCAATATCATGCAGTTCTGGATGCCACTGGAGTGGATGAGATGAGCCTCGATGCATGTTTCTGATCTCAGGCCAGGGATGCTCAGCAGAGCCCTCAAGCTCCTCTTGTCTCAGCCCACCACAGCTCCAGTGGGGAGTAGCCAGAACACAGCGGGTTTTTCAACCATGACACACTTGTTGCCTTGACAGCTGGAGGAAGCCTGGCATGGGAGCCAAATCTGTTGGCTCTGTGGCTCTGGGGTATCTTTTCTCTTTTGGGAATTCCCCACTGGGAAGGTACTCCTGCAGCTTGGAGCTGAGCTGAGATCAGCCCCAGGGGCTGTCCACTCTGAGAGAAGGTCTTGGCAAGGATAAGTGTTGTTTGGATTTTTTTTTTTTCTGTTCCTAGGTCTCTTTAATTTTATAAATATCTAGGTGTCAAATAAAATTATGGTATTTATGTTATGGTTGAATTTTCCATGGGGATGTTTGCATGTGTGTATAATACCACTTGTATTTATTATTCCTATTGCTCTTGCCACTCGCATTTTTTGCAAACAGAACAAAAGGTAGCTCCCTTTGCAATAAGCTTATGGTCCAACTGCTGTGTAAAGACACTGGAGGACACAGAGAGCTTGGGGGCACAAGGAAACCCTGAGACATTGCTTGGGCTGCTGTGGTCAGACCTCTACAAACCATGGTAATATGCATAAACTTGATACTAATAAGAGGCAATCAGGGTGTATGGGAAGAACTGAATTCTCCTTTTACATGCAGCTGGTGTTTAGATTTTGGCGGTGCCATTGTTGGGACATGCCGCTAGTTGGCTGACTTCCACAACAAACTGCATTTTTAACTGATTTTATCTGACGACTACTGCAGGATCTTGTCTACACAGATTTTAGTCATTCTCCCTGACTTCTGTTTCAGGAACCTTCTGACCAAATTGATTTTTGATATTGATACGACAATCTGTGCTGGTGAACTTTCAGGTTTGACTCACTTTCTGGGATCAGCCTATGTCTCAGTTACGGCACACACTATTAATCATTTGATCATGCTTTTCGGGGAGAATAGAAACTATGATTATGTTAGAATCAGAGAGAGTTCATCCAGTTCAGTTCCCTGTCTCCCACTGTGGTGGTCTCCAGTTGTTTCAGAGTAAAGAAAAAAGGAAACTTGTATTAAGCAGGAAGGAGATGTTCTGTCATTCTCACTAAGCTCTAAGAGAAAATTTGTTTCACTATTTCTTTAACAATTTTTTAGAAATATTTTTATATCACACATGAGAGCACTTCTAGCCATAGTTATCATATTCTTTTTGGACATATTAAATTGTTCGGTTTTGTAGCATACTTTGACAAGCAGTTTTCAACTTTGCCTTCTCCTACAAAGTATTTTGTCTTAACATTTGGCTTGCCCCCCTTCAGTATACTAAATGCCATCTACTTCTTGAAGTACAAGGCAAGCAAATGCAGATCTTGGTGTGTAGCTCTGGGTTACCCAGTGTTTTGCACAGTTGCTTTATGCTTTCTTCAACAGACAAACCATTCTCTGAGAACTTGATTATCAGTTGAGATTACTACAAAGACAGATGTCAAGAGGAGTTGGAGACCAGTCTTGTATAGGGGATCAGATATGAAATATTTTACTGATGCAGAAGGTGCTTCTGAGGGACAGCAGGAAGAGCGGACAGAAAGCTGTCTGATGTCCAGCCTAGAGGCCTGCTCTTGGCATGTTATTCAGTTGCTCCTTGACTAGAGGGGACTAGCTCCTACTCTCCTTTTAGCTACTGCTCCTGTTGCTCACCCTCTATGATCTGCTCTTGCCATGGAACATGCATGCTTAATCTGCTGGGGGGAGAGTAGAAAGCAACACCTATTCTAAGAAGCACCACCTTTTTAACCCCTGTTGTTTGTTAGTGGTGCGGGTAATATAATTTGTCTGCTGTTTATAATTCTTCTATACTGTTTCACACTTGACTGCCCACCTGAAGTGGTCAAGACCTACATCTGGAAAATATTCAGTCACAACATTTTTGTTCCGTCCTTGCTACATCAGGAATATTTATCTGGACCAGGTATATACCATAGTCAGCCAGATTGTATGAGAAGTAAAGCAACATCAGCTATCTTTCTTACAGTGTTATTCTGTGACTGTGTCACTTCATAAGATTTCCTGAGGATTTCTTTGGCTCAGGCTGTTAAAATTGCCCACAGTTATGTTTTTGTTTTAAGACTAAGGGAGTACCTGTCTGAAATCATGCCCTTATGCTTGCTGGCATGTATATAATTTACCAAGTTGTATTGAAAAGATAAACAAAAGAGAACACGAAACTCATGCTGAGCAGGATTTCAGAATATAGAGCTGCTTCTTCACTGTATAAGCAAAGCATCTTCACTGATCACAGCAATCATTGCACAAAGTTAGATACTGTTTGCTTTTCTGCACATTTCCGTACTTTTAGGTGCTTCGGTTTTCCAGTTTCTTCCAAGCTCAATCTTTCAAGTGACCCTTAAGAAACCTTTATATGTGACCCTTAAGAAAACCTTTGTATTTTCACCTACACTGATTCTGTACGAGGACAAATGAGACGAAAAAAATGTTCTGAGTGCTCAGTGTTGTAGTAAGAGTATATAATCCCTTTTTGCGTTAACCAGTGGATTCTGGGGAGGGTTTCCGAATATGTGGAGACCCTGCTGTGACATTGACATTTCTCTCAGAATGGGCCTCAGTGAGCAAGGATAAATTTGCAGCCAGGATTTTTCCATGTCATAAAGGGAATGGTAAGGAACTCTGAACAGATGACTCAGTGCTACTAGTGCTGAGTTAGAGCTATCACTTGTACCCATTGCAGAAGCACGCAGTCCACACCCAATTTCATCCTCTGCCCACACACGAATGTGTCATCTACCTGTGCGTGACTGAAGTGCTCGTATCAGACACATTTACCTGCCAAAATTGTGGGAGCTGTCCTAAAAGGTTGTTATGTTCTTCTGACTTTTCAAATATTTCTCTCCTCTCTGATCATTCTATCCCCTCTTTGGATCTCATACACCTTCTAGAGTGTCTACTTGTGCATGTAGGTCTGCATGGGAGAACTGTTATTTGCAGAGCCATTTCTGAGTCATGTTCATCTAAGGGAAACTAGTGGGAGGGACCTGCTAAGCTAAAACAATATATGGGATAGAAATGGATCCCTGTGCTTATTTTGGATATAAATATTGTCTCTTAATGACAACTATTCCATTCAAAGTTTAGCTTGGGTTAGTGTAATCGATAAAGGCGTATGCTCTTTATTTCCATGAATAACAGGGAATTGAAATGTGGCTATGTCTGGTATGCCATCCATATGCAAGTCATGCTAGAATCAGTTTAATTCTATGAAACTTAGTGCTGTGAAATTAATTCATATTCACCACAATAAGAGAGGCTGTGAATTCATTCAGCTATCACAAAAAAGTTATTTTCTAATCTAAAGGCATATGAACACATGTATCTTAAGGCTTCATATTAAATTTTCAGATATATTAGAGATGTAACCTTCCAGGTACTTGGTGAGGACTTGAGTGTGTGCATATCACTGAGATTAGGAACTCTAAGCAAGACACTCTGTGGTTTCATAGGTCTGGGGTGGTTTTGAAAGCCTAAGGCCTCAAGCTATCTTTCAGAGCACAAGAGTTTCCTTAGGCAAAGAACCTGAATTTCTCTTAAAGCAAAGGTGGAAGCTAAGGCATGGTCCTTGAGAAAGTGGTTTCTAAGCCACCTCCACCAAAAAGGAAAGAGGAAACCTGATCTGGCAGGGAAGAGTTGCTCTAGATGCTGCTTACAGACCAATTCCTTCCTAATGCTAAGCAGTCTGTAGCTGGAGGGAAGAGACTTCTCCTGTGAAAATGACTAAAGAAGAAAATAAAGGAAAAAGAATTTTTCCTATCCTCCTTTCCCTCTCAGAGGACCGGGGGATTAATGTCTTTTGAAGAAGGAATACATGCAGAGGCATAGTAGAAAATGTACCCAGCTATCATGAAATTTCTCTTTGTTCACTTTCCTTTGACCACTGGTCCCAATAATTTGTGATGTGAACTAAAACCTGAATATTTCAGAGAGTCCTGCTTATGAATCGAGTCATGTCTGAGTCACATCCTGCCTTACATGGCATTGCACAAACGATCTGGTGAAAACAGTGCGATGTGACTCCTCTATGGCAATTTAAATGAGAAGAATGGTTGCTGATATGCATTTCTCAACATGTGGTACAGCAAAATACTTTTCTGCAGAACTGTCAGCAAAGGCTGGTGCAGAACAAAGGAGGCACGGGCAGTAATGTGGGATAATGATGGACAAGAGGTGGTGGGAAGAGCTGAGAAAATTTGAGTCTTATACCTTGTGACAATTTTTCCTGGAAAGCCAGGAGCACGAGTTTGACTAGTTCCCAAATGAGTCTGAATTGTTTAGCTAGTATTTAAGAAGCAACTTACTGTATTAACGGCAGCAATACAAAGGAAAAGAGGAAGGTCTTTATCAGTCATCTTTAGTTTTATTTAACTTTTGTATCTAAAACTACTTAAATATAAGTGTAAGCACACATCACAGTGTCCTTAGTATTAGAGTTAAGATGCTGTTACATGGAAACAGGAAAAAGAGGGAGAAACACAACATCTACACGTGATGAGTAGTGCTCCTCAGGGTTTTGTGTTGGGACTGATGTTTCACATCTTAGTTGATAACATGCACAATGGAATTGAGTGCATCTTTAGCCATATGCCAGTGTTGCCAAGCTGTATGGAGAAACTGACATGCTAGAGCGAAAGAATGCCATCCAGGTGGACCTTGGCAGGCTTGAGAGGTGGGCCAGTGCAAACTTTACGAAGCTCAATAAAAACATGTGCAAGGTCCTGCACATGGTTTGGGGCAATCCAAAACGCAAATATAGGCAGGTTGGAAGAATGTATTGAAAGCAGCCCTGAGGGGAAGGACTTGGGGAAGTTGGTTGATGAGAAATGATCATGACACAGCCTAGAAACCAACCATGTGCTGGGCTGTATCAACAGGAGCGTGACCATAGGTTGGGGGATGTGATTCTTTCCCTCTGCCTTGCTCTCCTGGAACTGCACCTGGAGTACTGCTTTTAGCTCTGGGGCCCTGTTGTGGTTTAGCCGGCAGCTAAGCATCACACACTCACTTGCTTTCCCCTAGTGGGATGAGAAAGGGAATTGGAAGGGTAAAAGTGAGAAATTGTGGATTGAGGTAAAGATAGTTAATAGGAAGCAAAAGCCATGTACACAAGCATAGCAAAACAAAAACAAATCAACTTTCCCCATCAACAAGCAGGTGTTCAGCATCTCCAGGAAACAAAGGCTTTTTAATGCATGATGGTGAGTTGGGAAGACAAATACCATAACTCCAAACATCCTGGGACTGTCACTAGCAACAACCTGCAATGTCTGGAGTTTGAAGGTTGATGTAGCTCTACTAAAAAAGTGAATAACAGCCTATGAGGGCTGAAGACCTGGCACAAGATCCCTGTTAATGTTGACTGTTGTTTTCCTATCACCTACAACTCCTTCATGTAAGAGCAGGCAAACTTATTGCTGATACATAGCCCTATCTGACTGGGTTTCACGTGGCCTCCTTCTTCTGTATGCATGATCATGGCAACCTGTTTCACACCCACATGTGATTTCTCAATTTCCGCTGCTGCCCCTTTCAAGTATCTTTGTGCTATATAAAGCAGCTGCTAGTGTTTAGTAACTTTCTGCACCTGTAGTGCTATTGGTTTTGGACACTGCAGTTGATTTTCCTCACTTGGGCATGTCAAGATACAAACTGTGCCTCTGGGCTTAGTGCTGGAAAGTATTCAGTAGCACCATTTGCAGATGGTGTGAAGGAAGCTGCTCTCAAGGCATCTTGTCAGTGTCAAGGCTGAACTTTCATGGTCTAAGGTGAAGCAAATTCTTTGACACCCTGATATGAAACCACCCTGTTCCTGTTGTCTGTGTGCCAAAGGAAGCTGTTTCTTAGTTGATGAATGAGGTATGAAGTGTAAACTTCACGTTGAGACTCATGCAATTACCCTGAATATTTTCAGAAGGGGATTGAGTGTTCCTGGTCAGCTTGAACCAGATGTTGGCATATAGGCTGAGATTTCTTTTTGAAGAATGGCATACAGGCTTGCTTGTGCTTGCAACTGAAACAAGGGTTATATCTTGCAGAAATGCATTAGATTGTTTCTGTCCTCACCCCAAATTCAATTTTTTTTAAAAAAAATGCCTTTTTTTTTCTCAGCGCAGGGAACCTATGAGCACAGTAGATGCACTCAGGTGCAGTGCATGGGACAGCTCTGGGGCAGAATGTTGCATGCTTGTACTGCCAAAGCTGCTCCCCCTGCAGGGAACAGCTTTCGTGCAAGGATGTTTTCCTGGTGGCTATTCCAAAATCCAGTTCAAACAGGGTGAACTCTAAGGGCCTGAAAAAGATTTCTTGGTCTGGCAAACTTCACCCAGACTTTCCTAGCTTTTATGACCATGCTGTCCACCAGTCTTTGTAGTTTAACTTGGAGACTTGTCCAGTATTACACAATGAACCTGAAGCAAAGCCAAGAGCTGAATCTAAGTTTTTTTTTGCGTCCAAGTAGAATATTTTGGTTCCTGAAACTTACTTCCTTTCTGTGACTTTTCTCCGTGGGTTGGGGAGGGAGAGTTAGGGGAGTTAAAAAAAAAAAAAAAGTTAGTGCTTTTAACATACTGAATGTCTGCATATGCTTTGTTGTGGAATTTGTGGTGTAGTGAATCTGGATCCATCTTTTTGTTAAGGTGAACCCATCTTTGAACTCAACATTAAAGACTACAAACCTATTATAATTCTTGTTAGAGGACAAAAGAACTCTTGAAAATACTATGCCTGTTTTTGCAGATGGGATGATCAAGAAGATTGTTGGTTCTGATCTGACCTATTGTTTTTCTGCACTATTGTTGTAAATGGTCTCAGTACAGTGAAGCATCATTGTTAGCATCATAAAACCACCACCTTTAAGACTGCATATTTTCCTTCCATCCAAAAGTGTGCACTTCTGAATCTCTAGCCAAATATGTCTGGTTTAGTGGCATTGAACAACACATCTAGGACCAGCAATAAAGTGCTAGGAAGTTTATAGTGTGCTACTAAGGACTAGTAATCACATTATATTTGCTGCTGTTTCTGATACGTTAGGTCTAGTACAAGGGAAAATAAAAGCTCTCAAAGTTAGAGACAAGCTTTATAATGCCCATTCTTTGTTCTTATTTATATAAGCAGAACATCTGTGAAATATGTTCATCTCTTGCAAGTAACTGAGGCAACTGTGTTTGACCAGGTAGTTAGAGGATGGTTTGCATGTTAGTCTCAGCCTGTAGTCCCACAGTCATGCCATTTTGGAGCACCTTTGGGACCTCATGGAGTTCTGCTGGATTTTGTTTGAAGAGCGGCTTGCCCACACACATCTCACTGAAGCATAAACTCTTTTGATGAATCCTGTTCTATTTTGCTTTATTTGGTCTTAAGTAATTGAAATGCCCAAGAACCAGTTGCAAGAATACATGCTACAGATCAGTCAGTTTCACTCACTCAACAGATGAAAATGTTTCCTAATCTAGCTTTCTCATGCTCTGGAAACTTTTTCAAAACCTCAGAAATTTTGAAGTTTTTTTATGGGTCTTAAGAAAGAACAGGACAGATCCATTTCTTTTTCATCTTAAAGATAATATTCAAGGAATTATGAAGTATTAGAAGTGCAAAATCAGTCTGATTTAAAAAGTTATGGCTCATCAATATCTGGAAGTTATTACTAGTCTGCTAAGTTGTAACCAGCATCTGCCACTCCTGTTGCAGGTAAACCAGATCAACATAGGTTTCACTTGATAAGCAAGAAAAGTAGAAAATGGCTGCTAGCAAGAATGTTTTATGCAAATTATATTTTTTTTTTTTCAACTAAATAGCTAAGCACCTTGTCAATAAATGAGCATGAATGAATTACGGTAACAAGAAAGCACGTATGATCTTGTGTTATAACAGCACACTATTTAATTCTGTGTTGATTCTGCTGTTAATGTATGCAGAAAGAAACCTTCTGCTTTCTGTGGTAGGAAAGAATCATGTTAAAATTTCTGATGGAAAAGTGCTCAGTATTTGAGCTATCTTATATCCACTTTAATGCTTTCAATTTTTAGAGAGTGCAGTAAGTATCTGAAACTGCTTTTATCTTCACTAAATGAGAAATAACTCTCTCAAGCCACTGAAATTATACCAATATGAAACTGTTGAAAAAGACGTTAGAATGAGCTCCTTAAGTCCTTAATTTGGTATTTGGGTGGGAGAGAAAGGAAGAATGAAGGATCAGAAGAAAATGAAGTGCAATCATACCTTTTTAGTTCTGTAGAAATTTTTACATGTTCTCTTACTACAGATGTTCTCAACTGGGAGTGGGTTTCCACATTAGTCTGCTATATTCAATGAAGTAATTAATGCAAACAGAGAAGTATGTAAGAGTTTATCAGGATTAAGACCTATGAATCAGACTACCTTTTCAGTTACTCTTCCATTTATTATGCAATATGGTTTTCAATTGTAGTAATTGTCCAAACCAAATCTTAGATAGTCACTTTGTATCTTAAATGACTGCTACGTGCTTTGTAGAGTTGCTCTTCAAACTCCTTTTTCTGTAGTGGTGGAAAATACAGTATTAAAAGCTAGTTTTAGATTGAACTATGGGTGTGACACAAGCTAGGAAAAGTCACAAAAGTCAAAACAAAGCAAGAGATGCTGGGGAGACAGAATCTTCTGGCTCAGTTTACCTGCTTCTCAAGTGAAGCTGTCTCTTTTGACAGAGGCTGTCAGAATGTCAGTACACTATTAAAACCTCAGACTTCTCTGATCTGTAATCCTTTTGCTTGCCCTCTACAGAAAGGCAAATTTCCTGTCTTCCTAATTCCAGACTATACCAATCCCAGTCAGAACAACCAGTTGTGTGCAGATAGTGTCATCTAAGTTGGTGAGAAGGGGACAGGGCTTCCCTGCTCTTCCCCAGGCAGCCGGCAAGTGAGAAGATGTGCTATGTATATGCATCCTCCCTAGGGACAGTAGGGCTGGAGTGCAGTAGCATGTCTACTCTGTGGTTCTAAATCCTCTAGTCATTGCTGCACCCTACCTTGGTGAAGTATTTTCCCCTTCCTCTTTTTTTTTTATTAACAATGCCTGTTGTAATAGAGAAGTTCTATTAGAATCTGTTTCAGCTCTCCTGGCATCAATCAGTGCATTTTCCTGCTTTGTTCTGATGATAGAGAAACATAAATATTTTCAGATTCTTAGTTTATGGGGCTGGCAGTAAACTCTAACATAATTTTGAGGTAGAGTTTCAGTATGTTTTCTCTGACGGGAAAGCTTTCTTCTTCCTTGCTGGACTTCCTTGTGCTCTGGATGTGTTGGTACAACCATGTGCAGGACCAGTGAAGTGATTCAAGGTAAATAATAAAAAAAGGAAAGTATTTTGAGGGCAGGTATTTTTAGCCCAGCTTAGATCCACAGTAATATCAGCCCAATGAGCCTGCAGTGAGCTTCAGCCCAGGGACAGGTATGAATGGCTGGAGAGAAGTGGGCAGGGAGTAGAAACTTATTAAGCTGCTTTGTCACCAAGGAAAACATGCTATGGGATTCCTGCTGACACTTATATTTTATTGGATGATATGGAACTCATGCAGAGGGCATCTCATCTTTACAGCTACTCCATCAGTTAGAAACCAGCTTTGGGCCTATTAGACTATCCTAAAATGCAGGAATTTGGCTAAAGTCATGTTCGACTATCTTTTGCTTGCTGAAGGTCTTAAGGTGGCTGTTTTTCACATATAATAAATGAGAAGTTGTTAGCATTTATTTCAGAGGGTGATCTGGCTGTGAGAAACTGGAACAGGTTGCTCTAAGAAGTTGTGGATGCCCTCCCTTCTCTCTGGGCACGTTTAAGGTCAGATTAGATGGGGCTTTGAGCAACATGGTCTAATGGAAGGTTTCCCTGCTTATGGCAGGGGGTAGGAACTAGGTGATCTTTGTAAGGTGCTTCCAACCCAACCCATTCTATGAATTTGAATCCAAGAGTCAGAATACCCATTTCTGACTTTCTGGTTGGAAAAAAAGAACAACATTGCACCTAGCCTCACTGGCTAAGGACACAGTTTAAAACATGGCAAGAATGACTTTCCATCTATTACTGGTTGAAAACTAATGGAAAACACTACAGACTTCAGGCTGTGTGTTTTTAGGTCTTATCAGCTAACTAGATCTTAAAAACCAAGTTGCAACTCTGTTGATTAGTCAAAATATGCCTTTACACAATGCCATTTCTAATCAGTAGTGTACAAACAGTGCTGTTAAGTCTCTATTTTGTATCACTACCATAGTTTCTCTTCATTTATACTCATTGGTTACGTCTTGTTAACAAATGCCTGACAAAGGAATGCACTCATTGGGTTGAATATATTGATATATATGTATAGTCAATGTCAGCTGGCAAACAGCAACATGAGGAGTAAAGTGAATGTATGAGCAAATAGCCTATGTTGTTTCATGTTGGCATATATATGACATTAATCTAGAAACTCATGCCAGAGGCAAATGAAATATGTTTTGAACCACCAGTATTCCTTCTGGGATTGGTTATATTGTATGATTTCTGTCTCTTTGACTGAAAGAAAACTACTGATCTATTAGCAGCAGTATTGATATCTGAAGTGGTATATATGCAAAAAGTGTTTATTTTATAAGATGCATTTATTAGTATTTTCCAGTGTATCCTTACTTAATTCAGAGAGAAGACCTTTTTAACATTACATTTTTATGCATACATTTGAAATTTTGATCTGTAACTGTTTTACAGGGAAACTTTGATGGAGAATAATGCTTCAATAATCATAGGCTCATTCCTTAAACTGCAGAGTAAAAATAATTTTTGGCTGGTTGGCTTTTCTTTGTAGTAGTAGTAGAAACCAGAGAATGAATAGTAGAAGTTCACAAGAAAGCACTAAAATCTATGGCTAATGTGGCTGATCACAAAATGAACTACTTACTCGCTGAAAACAAATCAGGGAGAATACTCAGACACACTTTTAAAGGAAGTTGGAGTTGTTGTTGCCAAAGTTGTGCACAGGCAAAATGTATTATCTTTGCTGACATGTTTACTGCTGGTTTTTTTCTACCTGCTTAGATTTTTATTTACTTTTGCATATGATGTCCCCTTATATTGTACAGCATTGTTTTTGCACAGGAGAAATCATTCACTAGTTTTGTCTTTAAAACAGATATGTTCTTTATCATTTCATATACAGGTCAGTACTTCTAATCTACATGCTGTTGTAATGTGGAGGCTGAGTTATTTAGGAATTGTAAGTCACAAAAGTTGTTTGTAATGAAAAGAACTTTTACTGCAGGATAAGAACTTAGGATGTAGATGGGAAGGGAGAAGTAAGAACAATGGCAACGATGAGGTTCTTGGCATGATGACGCTGTATCTAGAGGGGTCAGCAGAAATCCACCATGGCTGGTAATGCAGGTAAATGCAGAATATTATTGTGCCTGTCTTACAAGTGGAAAACTGGAGGAAAAAGAGATTTAGGCATTACTTTGACCATAAGGAGTGCTATTTCCTTATCGTACTTAGTCCCTTGATTCTGTTACCATCCTGACCTGAGCTATTTCTAAAACTTCTAGTGGGCAGCCCTGCCAATGAAAAAACTGGCCAGCAAAACTGGGAGCTTGTCATCCCTTTCTGGAAGGCCTTTTGTGCAGGCTGTGGCTGGTTTTGCTCTGCCTCCAGTACTGACTGTACCTCTAAAAATACTAGTACTCTCAAAAATGAGTTCTGGAACTTCATTAGGAGATGATTATTCATAAACCAGGCTCTGAAAGCAATGTGATGAGGGTTTGTGTGTGGTGCTTTCTGTTTGGTGGGAAATGGGAATATTGGAAAGGGGCCGCAGAAACTAAAATTTGGCATTTGCTGCTTCAACAGGAACTGCTGGCATGATCTAGTGTACTGGTTTTGGCTGAGATAGAGTTAAATTTCTTCATAGTAACTTGTATGGGGCTATGTTTTGAATTTGTGATAGAAGTATTGATAACACAGGGGTGTTTTCATTACTGCTCAGCAGTGCTCATACAGAGTCGAGGCCTTTTTTCCTGTTTCTCACCTCATCCCCCATTGAGTAGGCTGGGGTGTACAAAAAGGTTGTGAGGGGACAAAGTTAAGACAGCTGACATTCACTGATTTGAAGGGATATCTCCCCATACAACGATGTGCTCAGCAGTAAAACTGGGGTTTAGAGGCATGGGTGGCAGTTGGCCAGGGCTGCCCTTGGGGACAGTCAGGGCACCAGTGGGTGGTGAACAATTGTTGGACTTTGCATCACTTGTAATCTCTGTCCAGCTCTATTTTTTCTTTTCCTCCTAAAAAAAAAATTGAACTATCTTTCTCTCAATCCATGAGTATTTGTCCTGTTACCCTTTTATTTCTCTCCCCCATTCCACTGGCAGGAAGGCTGGTGAATAAACAGCTGAGTGATGCTTGGCTGCCTACTGAGGTTTATGTTGTTCTATCTACTTTTTCAAGTACACAGAAAATGGTTAGGAACACTACGGCATATCAAGCAAAGCAATTGAATGTGAGTTACTTTTTTGTGTTAATGATCTTTATGAAAGCATATTTACAGTAAACTCCTTACTTTTAAATTTAAAAAAAATAAAAGGCTAGAAATTATGTGAGATTACTTTGAAGGACCTTGTCCCAAAATTGGTGATTAAGGAAGGATAAGCACAGTGCTTGTGGCTTCAAAGGTCAGTCCTGCTGAATTTATGTGACTGATGGATTCTTTTCACCAGAGGTGCAATTTTCCCCTGAAGACATACTTCTTCAAGACCAATGCTGGCCAGCTGGTGTTTATGGGAGAGTCCAAAGGGAATTACAAGTAGGTTGTTAGGGTTATAATTTACTCGGTGGTTTCTGCCAATATTGTATAACAGAGATCCCACAGCACTTCCTCTTAGCATGTGATAAATTGTGTACCAGGTAAAGGTGAGAAAGGAGTGAGAGCAGCCACTATGATGACAGACTGTTATTTTGCTACTGCTGCTGTGAACCTGCTATTTCTCTGCCAGCAAACACCTTAAGTGTGCCCAGCATCGCTCTCCTTGGCCTGTGATAAGATCCCTGCACATTTGCTAGTCCTTTAAGGAAATGCTGAGTACATGGCTCAAACAGAGTAAGTTTTTCCTTTTGCATGCCACCGTGGCAAGATCAGTACATTTTATGGCTACATTTGCAAGGCACTTACTGTATATCAGCTCTTCATGCAGCCAAAGTGATTTCCAGTAGCTGATATAGCATAGAAAATCAACTAGCATGAGAAAGAGGTACCTCAGCCTGCTCCTGTGGAAGGTGAGCTGTTTTGATCTCTTACGGATAAGACTGGTGACAGGAGCCTGTCCATACAGTTGTGGTGTTTTAAGAGTTATTTTTGTTGCATCTCTCTATTTCCTTTTTTTTTGATTGAAAATGGATTATTTTCGTTACAGAAAGCTATTGAGATATCTTGTGTATTTGATATAGCTTCCCTTGATTTTTTCCCCCCAAGAGGAATAAAAAGAAAAAAAAAAAAAAAAGAGAAAGTATCCAGCTGAAGAACTTCTACATAGAACCATAGAATCATAGAATAGTTAGGGTTGGAAAGGACCTCAAGATCATCTAGTTCCAACCCCCCTGCTATGGGCAGGGA